>BHFT01021132.1:0-12665 GCA_004320025.1 Laticauda laticaudata
AGAGAGAGAGAGAATATAAAAGATTCTGAGAAGTGGGCCAGTGGCTTTCCTGATCCTTAAAACCAGCCGATGAACTCACTCAAGTTTCCATCTGCAAAGGAGAGAAAGGTGCAATCAAGAGGGCAGCCAAGCCATGTACCCTGTCCCAAAACCTGTCCGCAGAGAGTTTGCACCCAAGGGTGAATGTTATTCCTTGGTTACTGATACACATAGGAAGTTTGCATGTGGCTAACCTCATCTTCGCATGAGCACTACTACTCCTTCAAATGTCAAGAGACTGGAGCAATATAGCACTCTCCACGACAGGTCCATCTGCAAAAGGTCATAATGGGACAGTCAAGCAAGTCCAACTCCTCCCTCGTAGCGGCATCCTAACTTTTTTGGCTCCCATTTGCAAGATAAGGAGAGGCTGAAATAAAACATGTTATAAAAATTACAGCATCAACCCTGGAAATCCATTGTTCTGTTGTGGTTGTATCCTTCTTCCTGTCAGGGCAGGTCCCAGAAAGTCGATGCTGGGAAGAGAGTTTCAACAACCAACAGGAAATTGACTTCTGCTGTCCTTCAACATAAGCCTCTTGTCTCCAGAGATTGCGGGGAACGGTCACCAGACAAGAATTTTGTGCCATTTCTCAGTTCATGCCATTTAAATCTATGTCTTTTTTTAAAAAAAAACTTTTTTATTTTATTTTTGCCATCTCTCAACGTGTTCCAGATTGTAAAATAGCTCCAATTTACATTTTTCCACTTCCCTTATTAATAACACACCAAATTATTATGCCACTCCACTTAATCTTCAAATAAATCTCCATTTCATCTTTCAAATCATAAATTCAATGTCAAAATCTTCCCACAATATTCCACTCTTTCAGCTTACCACCTATTTTAATTTTACCTTATGCATTATTATTTCATTAATTAACTTAAACTAAAATGTGTAGTAACACAATCAAAAGCAAGAAATTAAAGTAAAATTAATATATTTAGGATCCACATGGTATACTTCTCAATGTACAAATATCTCTTACATTTATTCCCAAACACTATTCAAATAAGCATTTCCATATTTTTTATTTTCCACAGTCAAATTTTACCCCTGTAAAAATTTAAATAAATTTCATTTCCCCTCTTTTTAATTATAATATTAATATTCTCTGATAAAATTCCAGATAATGATCATATTTTTATTTTCTCATATGCTTTTATTTTGTCAATTATATTTGCTATTTGCATTTAGGATGAATATATATAAGAAAGGACTAAAATAAAATAAAACCCTCCTTAACTTCCTAAAAGTTCCATCTCACTTTTCTCAAATATATCTATATAAATACTCCTTTCATAATTCCCAATTCATGTTTGAATTTCAAATCTCCCCATTTTAAAAGTTTCTAATAAAAAAATACCCAAAATACATTCATGGTGGCATCCCCCCTTTCCATATCCTATCTAACCCTTACTCTAAATCTATCAGCCTTGTCATTTCTCTTAGTTTTAGCGCAGTTTTCCCCCTTTTCTAAAGTTTCGCCCACAACTTTCCCTTTTTAATTTCCCTCTCCAGTGCACACATCTTACTCCTCCACCCTTTCCTGTTCTCTTTTTTTGAAGTTTTCTTCTTCGTAAGACATTTCTTCTTCTTTTGTTTAATCCTGGGAGCGTTCCTCTTCTTTTATTTCTTCAACTTTGTCAACTGAAATGTCTATAGTTTTACTTCCTTTAATGTCTTTTGGCGATATCTGTCTTGTTCTCCATGTTCATCTGAATCCCTTTTCCCTCTTCCTTAACTCCTCCATCTCTGAAATTTCTTTTATTCTTCTATGGACTGCATCACCTATTGTGGGACCCTCTTTTGTAATACCAGTTTGTCACCATAATTATTGCTCTTGCGTAAGTCATTCAGCCACATCTTCCCCTATCTCTCACTATGGCCTGTTGTCCACTGGACCCCGGGAGCAGATGCACGCAAAATCATGCTATTGGCAACGTGAGCGTCAGGGGCCTTCAATATAGCTAGTTCTGAAGGGAGAGAGCGGATGAGCGAGACAATGTTCGCGATGTGGCCTCCATCGCGTTGTCCAATCCGATGCACTCACAAGAAGTGGCTATATAAGATTTGGAGGCATAAACAGAACGGAAAGAGAACACCGCCGAAAATGACACGTGGAGCGTGGGTAGTTAGTCTTAGCGGAGGATGTAAAGGGCGGATTGAGTTCATGAGGCAGGCCTAGCGGATGAAAGGCGGATGGGAGGAGGTCCGGATGACACTCTTTCGCGAAGGAATTCCTCCGAGGGAGAGAGAGATATTTCAAAGTGGCCCCAGTCATATATAAGGATAGAGGCAGAGCGGATTTCGCACACGTGGACTCCTAAAGGAAAGAAACGGGAGGATGCCCTGCATTCAGAAGTAGGAGTCACTGGCGTTGGTATATCGGAATGCAAACCGTTCACTGTGCATCTAATCTTTGCTAGTTTCCCTCAAGTCGCTAATTCAACGCTGTCGTCAGTGTAGCGACTCTCGCAGTGTAACTCTTGTTGTCATTCCTCCCCGCGTTATTCTTGTTTTCAGCATGAGTCAGCGAGATAAATGAATTTGCAATGGAATTGGCTTACGTCCACGACGAAATTGCACGAGAGGATACAGTGGACAATTTAAACTGGCAATGATATAAACGGACATAGAAGCGGTCGGTCTAAGCATCGCGCTAGATGGATCTGAAAGGATCTCTCTTACATCAATACAAACGGAAACCGGGCCTAATAAGGTTATGTTCATGTGTGATTACACCGTGAAGTGCACAACCAAAGTTTTGTTGGCAGCTCACCAAAGCAAAGTTTCTTGCGGTGGATGCCAAATTCGTCGAGTGGAGCTTTCGGGAGTGCTCGCGCAACGGCCACGCGGATAGAGCGTATGAAACAGTGCTTCCTCATCTATGGCTCCAAAACAACATAGTGCAAGGTGAGTGTACGAGCAAGCGGAGATTGCCGATAGCATTTCTCATACCAGTAGTGGCATCATGGCTTTTATTTTTTACTGTTTTACACAATCTCTCAGGTGGCATCTCCATAGAGTGCCAGAGTCTCGGACTACGCGCTCTTCCTAGACCTTCTCATTGTGGATCAGTTGGTTAACGAGCTAGAGGTAATGAGCCTTCCTCCAAATACTGCGATATTCTTAGGATCTCTTGAGATTCGTGTATTTTCTCTTCTGTCAGCCATTCTTGCTATACAATTCTAGCTGAGAGTGGGTGTATGTATGGATCTAACACACCTTCCACAGTGTCTTATAGATCTGCGCAATCTGTTTCTTGTCTCCCAAAATGTGCGTCCTCTCTGCCTGCTGAGGCAGGTGAGACGAGTCAGCTTGCTAAACACTTCTCTCTAATATCTGTCTCTATGTGTACCTACGGACATGAGTGCAGAGCCATGCCGAAAGCAGTTGCCTCTAGAGCATTCTCTTGCGGTCTTGTGTATCACACTCAGTTACTGGGGTCTTCAGCCAGACTTTCTTACCCCCACCCAACTCTTTGTCATAAGCTTTCGAGCTGGTGCGGTATCTTCTGGTCACTTTATTATTGTTCACATTAGGCGTCATTACAGCATTATCACAGTACAGAGTGACTTCTCATCACATAATCAGCTTGAGAGGACTACAAATAGCCTATGTTCCAATAACTCACCCGTTCTTGTGGTCGCGCTCACTATCTAGCGTATTCCACATTGTTTAATAGAGGAGATTCTTTTCTCCCCATCTATTCGCAGAGTCTGCATTGCGATACTGTCGCTCTCCTTCTTCCTCCTTGCGTCGGCACAAATGTTGACACAGTACCTAGGGTAACACTGGGTCTCTATGGGTCCATCAGTATGAGGCGTGTGATGAAAATTTGATGACCAGTTTCTGTACCTAGAGCTGAGAAGGATGTGGTGCGTCAGACTAGAGGTCGCATAAACTGTCGAGGCCTATGAGGATAATGGAGTGTGGATAAGTAAAGAGAGAGAGAGAAGAAGCTCAGGTCCGTGATGAGCTCCGCGCTGCAAGAGACTCATGACTGACGAGTGCGCGAGGAATCCTCACTGAGGTATCTGTACCTCCCTTAATCATGAGTATAGGACAATTCATTCGGTTTATCGCAGCCAGCCAGGGCTCTAGATGAGCGGACATTCCGACAATCAATTCATAGGCTATGCCTGCATCAGCCCCAGGAGACAAGCTCCAGTAAATACCACGAAGGAAAGTGGAGCATAACGCTCGATTAGGTCTGATCATGAGTAGACCACAGTTGTAGTCTGGGTTTTAATGCCCTTACTTATTATTCTTGATGTAAGAGACATAACTCCTCGAATAGACTATCCCTCACAATATCTACACATGTCTTATAAAGCGTGAAATAGGAAGTGAGCATTTAAAGCACGTTGCGACATTGTAGTCGGCTGGTATTAAACTTAGCTATTTATCGTTACCCTCGCGTTTATTTCTTATCCGTGGTATCCTGGCACCTCACTTTATCGTACATTGGCTTCCACGCAGTATTAGCGTGAAAAACTGGATCTGTGCGGGGCTTTCACTGCCCTTTTTTAAAAGAGAGGCAATTACTCTAGTGTCTTCGGTAATAGGATTTAATTATCGGATGACAACGTGACTATCTTTACTGAATAACTGCCTTCGAGATGGTTCTGTTAATGATCTCTTTGGTATATAAAGTACACCTCTTTTATGGGGATTAGCAGGAAATGGACACAGGCACGTGCAAGAGTTTCTTTTCATATGTTTAGATTCCACACACGCGCTAAGAAAGTTTTTGAGGACGCAGACACAGGCGGAGATCTGAATATATCGCGGAGCGGATCGACACGAGGACACAGTATGAAGTGACACGGGGAAAGCTTCTCCTTGGGCAGGAGAAGTACTGTATAGGAGAGATAACCAATAGAGAAAGCAGGACGTTGATTATAGGAATGGTAAAATGGAGTAACTATGAGGTGTTTCGTCATAGTTCTTTTAAGAATATGACTGACTAATGCACAAATATATTATTACACGAAATGACCAAATGGTGACCCATATAAAATGAGCAAGTCCACTTTAAAGCCCATGTCTCTTTCACTGCTAATAACACCATATTTAAAAACATACCACCAACAAACCAATAACATAACAAAAAACAACCATCATCAACCTGGATGCTGAACACATGCAGGCGATTGTAGAGAAGTGTTCAGATAAGAGACATATGCGGTGCTTCCCATGTGAAGTATTATAATATGATGTAGCATCGCGATCATGTGTCTTACTTCACTGTATATTACATTGATACGTTGTTTCATAAACGTACCATACGAAAACATCGCTCGAGGCACTCCATTCCATCCGTATCTAACCTGTGCATCTTTCGGAGTCTAGTCGCTCACATACTATATCTGTAATGAATTGACGTCTGTCATCTATATACTCCGTTTGAGCGAAATGAAGCGTCTTTTCAACACGCGCTGTTATGATGTTACTTCTATCCTCACACGTTATGGCAATCCACACCATAATATACAATCGCTCAACACAGTACGTTCAATTTGTCGCGCATCCGCACATCCAAAATGATGAGACATTAATCATTAACAGCAAGCTGTATCCTCACTAACACTGCTAGAGGAACCTCAAGTAAAGAAGTAACTCACACCTCTAAGGAGCAACATAGACGAGCATCGCTTCTTGCTGGAATTAAAGAGGAGAGAGGAAGAGCCGAGATACGCGAGTACGCAAAGAAAGTACGCGACAGCTCATCGAGCCCAGTAAAGATAGCACGGAGTCAAAACGGAGGGGAAAAAAGAGTATGATGCTAAGCTGGATAGATCTCAAGCATATACAAGTCTACGCAATCCATAATAAAATCAGAGCAAAAACGCTTTGCTATTATATTTGTCACGTGATGTTTTATAATTCTCGATAGTTATATTAATAGTACTGTAACGGGAGTAAGATCTTGTAAATAGATAATAGTGTAGGACAGTAGCAAACAACTAGCTCGTCAACAAGCAGCGAGACACTCTATTTCCCTAATATACATCACAGCTGGTTGAGCGATATATCCTGTCGTGATCGTCAGTATCGCCAGCTCCTCAAGCGAGAGTGGTCTAGAACATGACGCTTCCCTTCATCTGCGTGCGTGTCTTGTCCACATTACACGACTATCATCCTGATTGCAGATCTCCCACAAGGAGTCACTCTTATCTATGCGAGCGATGTTTCCCTTTTGGGATCTCAAGCTGGTACAAGCGAATTCCAGTCTTACCATGCAACCACACGCACTGTTCTTCAGATGGCGTAGCATGTTCACTCTTTAACGACGCTATATGTGTAGACAGAGACGGATGACTGTCGCAAGCAGGCTGTAGTGGCTCAACAGACATAGAAATGATCGGAGAACGACGATCTGAGCGGAGCATGTATATATGTCGAGACTGCTGTATGTATCTATAGTCGAGCTGCGGGGACGCACTCAGAGGACCAGCTGCGCAAGACCCCTTCTTCGCAATCAGGAAAGAGCACAACTTTTAAATGTTGCAATAGTGTAGTACTATAAAGGAGCGCTAGAGCGCGCGACTTGCAACCTGTCACAGGATGAGACAAATGCTTATCGCATATGCATCGACGATCTAATCAAATGTAAACAGCAACTGCACCCTAGCGGCTGCGGACTCCTGGACTGAACGGTCGTGCATGCATGAGAGACTGACTAGAGACCACACTGAAACACGTCCAACAGAGAGAGCCACAAAAACAGCACATACTATGACAGTAGGGGGGGGGGAGAATTGCTCTGGGTAAGGTAGCGCGAAATAACAAAGCGCAAATCGCTACAGTCAAAGTGATCAGGGACTGTAGAGTGAGGTGCTTGAGTGTTCGCTTATATAATATCTGAGAGAATCAGCGTAGAGAGGAGCTTCAACTCACCAGTGTCAACTACAGACGCGCAAACAGGTGAGCGCGGAAGACAAGACTAGGCGAGCAGAAACGAAAATCGCACGAACTATGTGATTTCCTAATAAAGACATACTGGATTAACAGCAATAATCGCCCAACGAACACTAAGCGAGTATTGAGGACATTGCGCGCGAGAGAAGTGGGCAGAAATCCGATAGGACCGGTCGAGAGCACAAGCAGCCAACTGCGAGGGTCCTCTACTAGTCAACAATCTAACAAGGGAGCTGGCATGCAGCACAGTACGATGCACTGTTAAGCACATGATTAAAAAAAGCTTGCCATCGTTGGAAATATGCCTATGATCTGCAGACTCACGTATAATGTGCATACTTCCGAGACATGCATAGCTGTGCCAGGCTCAACAGGATCAGATCTAGCCTACGACTGTCAGAGACATACGCCAGTCGACCTCGCAAGGACTGAGGCTAACTGTTCACTTACAATCTGCATGCAATGAGATGTTTTTCCGAGTCGTTCGACACACACTATCCTGTGAACACGGAATGAACTACTCACAGAGAGTGCGCCTAGCTGTATCGATCTGTGGAGGTAGATGACGCCTGTGTCACACTTACACGCAGCAGAAACTAGCTCAATGAAGCAACCTAAGCGTGTCAGGTTACGTTGCGTCTACGTTAAATATACTAGCGAAGACTCATCCAATTACAAGTGAATAGTCAGAGGATGACTTCCAAACTCAAGGCCTGTCCAGGCCAAGATGCGGTGGTGGAGAACACCTATTGGCACCTGGCCACCACTGAGGTTCCCAGGTACTCTCTCTCAGCATCTACCTGGAGTGCAACATTCGCGTTCTGCTCTCAAGCACACACCATAACTCTGCTAGACAGCAGGTGAAAAACGAGAAAGAGAAGGGAATGAGAAAACGACGAAAAGGTGAGCCATGCGGGAATTGTGCTGAAGACACGCATAGCCTGGAATCAGCCACGGAACTATAGTAGAACCAGGGATGAGCGACAGCTGAGAAGAGTCGTGCTCTTCAACTCCACGATATACACATTCTCGTTCGAGGCCTGGCACTCCGACCTTGTTCATTCCTTTTAGGCATAACGCGATTGCCATCGCTACTCTCTCCACTTCATCTGGCGCGAGTGCGATCGGCACATCTTGAGAGAGGCCACACCTGGGGACTCATTACGCCTACACCTTCGGTCTGAGATGTGGGTACGACATGGCGTCCATCACGCGCTTTCCATCCGCTTTAATTCCGCTTAGGCCTCCTATGAACATCCGTTATATACATCCCCGCTACATACTACCCACGTCTCGTCTATTTTCATTCTATCGTATCCTGTGTACATGTATTGAGGGCATGCATTATTGTAGATTGGTTTCAGCTCGAGGTTATTGGGAGGTGATATGGATCTGGAAATCCATGATGAGGATTTGCGTTCCAGCCCATCCTTAGAGGGTCAACTGGGTAGTATATCTGCTGATCTGACCCGTTGCTGGAAGCATCGATGTCAATGACTTGTAGTCCAAGCATCAAAACCATGGCAAGACAAGGATGATCTGAAGAAAGCCACCTTGATGAGTTTGTGATAAGAGGAAAACCCAACTGACCGATTGGCTGAGAGCTGTCTACGACGAGAAGTTCTCTGCCTCAACTCGCTTCGTGTCCTTCCGCATAGGCTATAGGCCTGTTTTCCAGCTGTGCTGTGCGGGGCAACAGATGGTGTACAAGTCCCTTAATACGTCGGAGATGCTGAAGAATGAAGGAGAGTTCTGCTGACAACAATTTACATGCAAACACAAACACACGTTCATACTTTGCATGACGATGTCCGAGTGAGAGACAGACTAGAGTGAAGCTACGCCATACATTTCAGAGCGAAGGCACCGGAGTTATTAAGGTAAGGAAGTGAAAAGGATTCAGATGCACATCATCGGACCACACAAGACACATCGAGTCAAATAAGTACAGCTGATAAGGTGTATAGATTGAATAAAAGTCACCTACATTCATCTCGACTAAAAGGTTCTCATACACGAGAGAGCACATAGTAGTCTAGAATATATCGCTCGAGATGCGATCCACAAGAAGAGCAGGAAGAAATTCTATCTCAAGACTGAACAACGTCAAGAAATGACCGAGAACAGGAAACGCGGTGGAGGAGACATGTACAGTCTGCTGAGGGTACTCAGGCTAGAGGCTGTGTGAAGTTATGTAGTGCTATAATAGCCTGCTTGGATCAACACTGGGTTCTCAGCCGCTTCTAGGCAGATTTGGTCAAACCATGGCTGGTGCATCTCTGGAATGGCACAAGGGCTCATTCCTCAGTCCTCCATCAGCTTGTCATAATACAGTCCAAACCCCGCTGTTCTCCTGTATCTCATTGTGACCCATCTACACTCTGGACGTCTCTTCTCTATCTTTGGGCGTTAGATATATATGTAAACATCTGAATTCAGGGCTTGTTTCTGGGTGAAGCATGACAGCTACCAATATGTGAGGTGTGATCCACTGGTGGGAGATGCAATGGATGATGTTGGGAAGACCAGACCAAGAGTGAAAGAGGTCTGTAGACCCACGGCTGCAGGACTCATAAACTGAGTCCCAGATGATTTCCTTCCCCTTCCCTCCCTCCCTCACTCCTTTTTATAGGAAAATATCGGTTTTTCCAAAGCTAGGTGTCTTCCACTATTCTAGGCATCTCATCCTCCAGACATCCTAAATATCTGAGATACATCCCATATACAAACGTTTTGTCTGTTTTAATGCTTTATATCTGAGATGCATCCGCTTACATCCTCTCTATTTCCATGCTACTAACGCTGTGTGGACGTTCTGCGTACCTTTCGTTTCCTCCCTCTTTCCATTTTCAGCAGAAGCGGATGTGAGTTGCGGGGATGCCCAGAGGATGCGGAGAGGATACAGCGGATGTTTAACGGATGACAACGGACATAGAACGTTTGTTGGCTGTATGTGTCGTGGATGTACATCGTACACAGCGGAAAAGTTCATCCGCTCAAAAAGTTTTGTGCAGCTCAAAACTTTTTGAGCGGATGAAATCACAGTAGACGGGTGCTCGACGATAGAGCATATGAAACACGTATACAGTGAGTACACAATGGATGCATCACATTTTCCAATGGATGGCAAGCTTTTTTTTAACATTTTACATCCTCTTTGCATCCGTTGGTGCAGTGAGACATGGGCTTTAGTGAATTTTATATGGACTTGGTCACTTATTTTTCATTGCATATTTTTTAAAGACACGAAACACCTCATCCATTCCATCCATCAACCTCTCTTTGGTTATCTCCAATACTTCTGCAAGAATTTCTGTCATTATTTCCGGAAGGTTTTCACCCTTTTCTTCTTCTACATTGTGGAATCTAACATAAAGCTCTGACCTGTCCATTTCCCATCCCATAAAAAAGGCTTATAAAAAGTATTAAAACATTGAGGAATTAAGTAAAAAGAATAATCTTAAACACAAGAGGTTTTTTTTTAAAAAAGGAAGGAAAGCCAGTCCAGTTTAAAAATAGAAGCCTGTTACATAAATTCCATCCATAAAACGGAGGGGAAAAAATAGCTAAGTTTAATACCAGCTCAATCTCGCAACTTAATCACTTCTATTTTCACTTTAAATTGTAGTTTTAAAATCTTTAGGGTATTCTTTAAAAAAATAGTAGCATACAAATTGTCTCACCAGACAGACACACTTTCTCCACTTTCTTCTGTTCTGGAGCTGTCCCAGCTTCAGCAGCTTGATGGCTTCCTCTCTGGTGCTGGCATAAAGAGCTTCTCCTGGATCGACCAGGGACTTTGCGATGTCCCTGGGACCGACAGGATGAGTTCTTCAATCACCATTTCTATGGGACAGTTTAGGTCCTTGTGGACCATCCAGCAGCAAAAATATCAACGGCGATCTTGGAGCATGAAGATCACCTGTTGTATTGCCGCGACACCAGCTCCACCCTCTCCAAAGAAAAGAACTTTTAAAATTGGAAAGTGATATAGAGCGCCACCAAATGGTTAAAGACATTTTTCCTTCATGATTTTATGTAAAATCACTGGTCTTATAACTGCTATGAGATAAAAGAATAATAAAAGAACAAGAANTGGAAAATCACTGGTCTTATAATTGCTATGAGATAAAAGAATAATAAAAGAACAAGAACGCCGGAAACTTTAAAAAAGGGGGAAGAAATTGTAGGAATAGGATAAACAAATGCAATATCTGGGACTGTTGGATGTTGATTGTGATAAAGAGACAGAAGGATTAATACGGTCAATAGACACAAAAGGAGACCTTTGGCAAGGATCGCAAGAAAAAACTTTGAATTTTAATAACTGAACTGATTAAGCAAAATGGTAGAAGTAAGCAAAGACTTTGAGTCAGAATTGCAAACTGTAAAAATAATAATGGCGATGTAGTCCATAGAAGAATAAAGAGAGAGGAGGAGTTAAAGGAGGAGGAAAGTGGTTCAGATTAACATGAAGAACAATGTTAACATGAAGAAATGGCCAAAGGACATGAAAGGAACTAAAGCTATGACATTGATGACGAAGTTAAGAAATAAAAGAGAAAACGCTCCCAGCATTAAACAAGAAGAAGAAATTCTACAAGAAGAAACTTCAAAAAAGAGAACAGGAAAGGGTGGGGGAGAAGATGGGTGACTGCTAGACTGCTAATAAAAAGGAAAGACTGGGGAAACTTAGAAAAGGGAAAACTAGCTAAAACCAACAGAAATGACAAGGCCAATAGATTTAGAGATAAGGGTTAGATAGGATATAAAAGGGGGATGCCACATGGGAATGTATTTGGGTATTTTTTTGTTAGAAACTTAAAATGGGGATATTTGAAATTCAAAATGAATTAGGAATTATGCTAAGATATATACATAATATATGAGAAAAGTGAAGATGAACTAAGAGATGTTAAGAGGGTTGTATTCATCCATTCTTATATATATATATCCTAAATGAAATAGAAAATATAATTGACTAAATAAAGTATATGAAAATAAAAAATATGGATCATATTGGAATTTTATAATGAGAATATTATGTTACAATTAAAAAGGGGAATGAAATTTTATTTAAATTGCAGGAGTAAAATTTGACTGTGAAAATAAAGAAAAATATGAAATGCTTATATGAATATTGTTGGAATAAATACAACAGCTATTGTACATTGAGGAATATACCATGTTTATCCTAAATATATTAATTTTACTTTAATCTTGCTTTTTTGTGTATTTACTATACATTGATCTTGAGTTAATGAAAATAATGCATAAAGTAAAATAAAATGGTAGGCTGAAAATGGAAATATGTGAGGAAATGATTTTGATATTGAATTCATGATTTGAAATATGGAATGAAAATTTATTTAAAGATTAGTGGAGTGGATGATAATTTGGTGTGTTATTAAATAAGAAAGTTGAAAATGTAAGTATGGCTATGTACATCTGTTGTAATCTGGAATCATGTTGCTCACGTGAAGACATTTGTAAAAAATAAAAATAAAAAACTTTTTTTAAAAAAGACACTAGAGTTAAATGGCATTAACTTAGAAATGGCGCAAGTCCAGAACAGGATGCGTGGGGAAGAGAGCTTCAACACCCACGGAAACTTGACTTCTGCTGTCCTCTCAACATGGGGCTCTTCTGCTCTCCCAGAGATGCTGAGGAGGCCCAGACGCGATTGGAATTTTGTGTC
>BHFT01021135.1:0-45835 GCA_004320025.1 Laticauda laticaudata
GGGAGGGTGGCAGCAAGGCTTGGCAGGCAGGGCAGGCCAAAGGCAGCCAAATCCTATCGGCAGCAGCGTCATTTCTTTGAATGGCGACCTGCTTCCGAGCTGCCTCCGTTATATCCGCGTGGGCTACGACAATGCCATCCTCCCCGCATGTGCAATTAACGGCCAGGCATCCGCTAGGCTTCCGCTGTGCATCGTCTGTGGCATCTGCCTTCATCACTGTGCATCCGCTCTGCCAGTCCGCTTCATCCTTCCGCGTCCGCTTAGCTGAGGCCCCCCGGAAGCCCCCCCCCCCCCCCCCCCCCCCCCCCCTGCCCCCCCTGCCCCGCCCCCCCCCCCCCCCCCCCCCCCCCCCCCCCCCCCACCCCCGCCCCCCATTGCGGATGTGCCATCCACTCCCATCCGCTTCCATCCGCTGGGTTTTCTGTTCCGCCATCCACTTTTGCATCCGCCCTGCGTCCTTTCCCGCGTCCGTGTTATCCGCTCTGGTTATGCAAATTTCTTGCCCCTTGGGGGAGAGCGGATAACAACGGATGGAACATTTTGCTCGTCCCGCTGTGTCCTTTTTTGCATCCATTTGGCCAGTGTGACATTGGGCTTAAAAGGGGGAGCAACTCGCCTGCATCTCACTTTGCAAGAACAGCAGCCAATCCTGTGCAACCTCTGCAGCCTTCATCTGGCTCTTTCCTCTTCCCACGGCAATCCAGTCATGTCCACCGTGATGGTTAAACAAAGTTCCTTCGGCAGCCACCAATCCTTCTGCAACTCAGTGCGAAAACCATCTACAGGCTCTGCTGAAACTCTACTACGGGAAGAAAAGGAGGCACCCAAAAAAAGTCTGGGTCCAAGGATGGTTCGCCAGAAAGCAGAGGACGGACTGTACAACAAGCTGATGGTGGAGCTCAGGAGCGGAAGGACACTTGGGCGTTCCAGAACTTCATGAGGATGCCTCCAGCCATGTTTGATGCAAGTTGTGGAGCGGCTGACACCCAGGTTTGATCAAGCAGAGCACCAACTGCCGGCCCCAGCCTGGACCCTGGGCTCAAGGGTGGCATGTAAACTCTGCCGCCAGCTGGCCTCAGGCGACCACTTCAGAGCATGCAGTACGGCTGGAGGTGCCACTAGCACCAATCAGTTTGTTGTCAGCAGAACTGGTGCAGGCATTCATTCGAAGAATACAAGGAGGAGCTCCTCCAGTGCCCCTCCACTGAAGAAAGGATGGAGAAAAGTTGCAAGAACAGTGCATATCAGAAGTTGAACTTCCCCCACACCGTTGGAGCCATCGATGGCAAAGCACATGGCCTTGCAAAGCGCAGCCAACTCAGGCGTCCACTTATCACAACTACAAGGGCTCTTCAGCATCATCCTCTTCACCATGGTCGATGCTGACTACAAGTTCATGTACATCGATGCTTTCACGCAACGACATTCATCTTCAGATGCCCAAAGATATACAATGCCAGTCACCTCAAGGAGGGGCTTGGAAGCCAACCTCATGTGGCTTCCCAGATCCCAGGACGCGCTGCCCAACGACAAGCCAAGATGTGCCCTACTTCATTCTTGGGGATGACGCCTTCTTCCCTCACAACCTACCTCATGAAGCCTTACACTCCAAATACCTCACCCGTGAAGAGAGGATCTTCAAGTACAGGCGGTTCAGGGCAAGACGGGTGGTGGAGAACGCCTTTGGCCATCCTGGCAAACAGGTTACCAGGTACTTCTCACCAATAGACATGCATCATAGGCCCAGGAGACCATGAGGAGGATCGTGGAAACTTGCTGCATCCTGCCACAATCTTAATGCGCACCGCTACCCAGTCTTGCAGAACAGGCTTGTGGACCGTCAACAGCAATGCGGGACATGGAGGCCTGGGAATGGAGGCAAGGGGCAAAAAACCCCTGGTTCGGACATTGAGATGTGCAAGGCCCCAAACAGAGCCGCACGTGAGGCGGAAGAAGCAGCGCAACCTCCTGAAACACTTGGTGCAACTCGCCAGATGGAGCAGTGGAGTGCCAAGACAGGAATGGTAAATGCTTTAATGAATGCTTCCTTCAGCCTGTCTCACACACGGATGGATTGGGCCATGTATGTTTGGTTGGGCTACAATGAACAGGGCGTTTAATAAAGAGATTGTGTTTATGTTGACATTGTGGATGATTGATATATATCGTTATTGATAATAAAAGGCCATAGGTTGGCATCTGGAGGATGGGACCATACAGTCCCACTATGCTTGCACTGGAGGTTTATCTATTCCACAGCTAATTACCCATCCCAAAGGTATCCCTGCCCATCACACAGGTATCCCTGCCCATCCACAGCTATCTGTAACCCATCCCACAGCAAGCAAAGGCTTAACCATTTTCTAAAAGTTTCCAGCAAGGACTTTATTAAAAAAAGAAATGAAGCAAGTGTGTGAATAAAAAATAGACTTTTAACAACAAAACTTATAAGACAAAAATGAGTCTCTGGCACCCTCTGTCGCTCAGTCTCAGGATGAAGGGTGCAGGTGCTGTGGAGGTGGCTGGTGCTGGAGTGTTGTCATCAGCTCCTCCAGAAGCAGAAGCAGCAGAGCCCAGCCCAGAACAGCGAGCCGTGCTGCAGAAGCCCAGCAGAACCAGAGGTGAGGGCCAGGGCGGGATGTAGACCTTTCCCTCTTTGCAAGGGCTGCAGCAGATGGCTGAGGCTTGCTGTTGCTTCCGATGGTTTGGGTTGCTGGCTTGGCAGGGGAGGCTGCAGAATAAGGCTGGCAGGGAGGGTGGCCAGCAGGCTTGCAGCAGGGCAGGCAAGGCAGCCAATCCTTCCCGCAGCAGTCTTTCCTTTTTTGGAATGGCGACCTGCTTTCCGAGCTGCTCCGTTATATCCGCGGGCTGACGCAAGCAATCCTCCCGCATGTGCAATTAACGCCAGGCATTCCGCTAGGCTTCCGCTGTGCATCCGCTGTGCATTCTGCTTCAGCCACTGTGCATCCGCTCTGCATCCGCCTTCATCCGTTCCGCGGTCCGCTTTGCTGAGGCCCCCCGGAAGCCCTGCGATCTGCATTCCACTCCCCATCCCTTCCATCCGCTGGGCTTCTGTTCCGCATTTCCACTGTGCATCCGCCCCTTGCGTCCTCCCCGCGTCTGTGTTAATTCCGCGCTGCGTTCTAGCAAATTTTTGCCCCTTTTGAGAGCGGATAACAACGGATGGAACATTTTGCTCGTCCGCTGTGTCCTTTTTGCATCCGTTGGCCAGTGTGACATGGGCTTTAGGTAGATGTATTAACCTCTAAGCCACGGGGTCTTTTTGCCTTTGTCACTTTTGCTTTCTGGTTTAATCATTTATTTGCAATTCACTCATACTTAGAAGCCTTTTAATTGTAATCTTACTACTTATTATATTGACACTGAATTTAGGTAAAGAAAAAAAAGTTTTCTTCCAGGCCTTCAAGCTTTGTGAATTCACTGACCTATGTGACCTTATATTTTGATTATTAGTGTAGGATTTACTATGAAGAGACACCATTTATTTTTGTTAAACTATATAAAGGGACAGAATGCTATTAATTGATAGCAGTATTTTAAATAAATGTTATCAGTGGTGACAGGTACTTTAAGAAAGTCGAGCAACTGTAATCTCCAAATGAAATATGCATACAACAGTGATAAAACTGAAGAGAAGATGAAGTATGTGTTTCTTTTGTAAACAATATTTATTTTGGTATTGCCTTCCCAGATGAATATGAAACATTCTTTGTGATTATTTACTGCTTACTTACTTTATTACAGATGACCAATTAAATCTTGCGCTTTAACCTAGAAGGATTGTGCTTTAAATTACTGCCCATTAGATTATTTCCCATTTGGTTTTTTTTTAGTCTTTGTACTTTATTTTGTTAGTTGTGAAGTCATGTCTGACCCATTCCCACCCCATGGACAACGTTCCTCAAGGCCTTCCTGTCTTCTGCCATCTTCTGGAGTCCATTTAAGTTCATGTCTAGTGCTTCAGTAATTCCATCCAGCCACCTCATTCTCTGTCATCCCCTAATTTGTATTTTATTACAATACTTTAATATAGTAAAACTAGTTTGTCTCTAGATATGAGAAGTCTCTCACAGTTTACTGTTTAATAGAACAGAAGGGAAACTCCTTGTTAAAGATGCTTTTCATAAAGACAAGTATATGAAGCTAGTATATGTGACCTTGAGGCATATTTTGAATGTTAAACTCATATGTGTAAAATGATTGGTATATTTTAATACATTGGATAGCAAGAAGAGAAAATGAACAAAAATTAGAGGCAAGTTGGGTATTCTGCATTTTTTTCCACAAGCTTTTATAATACCATCTTGATGAGTCTGGAGAAATTCACACTCATTCAAGCGATCCCCCCCCCCCTTTAATGTAACTTTATTAAAATAATTTACAAAAAAAACTAAGAAAAAGATAAATAATCAAGAAGAAAAATTCTGAAAACAAACGAAAACCAAGGAGAAACCAAGATAAAAGTTTAAAAAGAAAAAATAAAAATAACAGAAAAACAATGACATATCTTTCTTTGGTATAGGTATAGATAAAATATATTAAATTCTTACTCTAAAATTAACAATAGTGTACATTATTTCCAAACCCAATATAATTTAAGTAACAAATCCCAAAATCAAAAATGTCATTTCTTTCAAAGAATCCAAAAGTGGTTTTCAGATATAAAGAAAATTGGTCAATATCTATTCTTTAATTAAATTTCTCAATTTCATCATCTCTGTCAATTCCATAAGCTTCACCATTTATTCTTCCTTTGCAGATATTTATAATTCTTTCTCCCTTTATATATTTTAGCTAATTCTGAAGTACTGTCCAACTCTTAATTATGGATTTTCTTCCTAGACATTCACAACTATCTTCATTTTTTAAAATATATTTCCTGGAAACTCTTTTCCTTCTCCTCCTTATTCCTAACACTTGGGTTTGTTAAACATTTATTGCTGTTAGGAAAATATCCTATGTTACTCAGACATTAAGCAACTGTTACATGCTTTTTAGTATGAATTTCAAAATGATTTCACAATCAATGGTTTCATCTTGTGATGTAGGGCACTTATACCAGTTTACATTTAAAAAGGTGTAAGTTCCAAAAGAAAAGAAAAACCACAATACATTTAAATGTTCCCTTTTATGGGAATTATTTGTATTTTTAACAGTTTCTGCTGGTTTTCCTTTATTAAACTGAAATCTTGTCAGAACAGGTAGTTAAAAGTGGACAGTAGGAGGAAAAAGTTCTGACAAATGTATGCTCTCTCATTCTCAGGAAAACATCTGTAGCTTCCATAGGAAGCACTCATTTTTTCCCATCAGCCAAGTCCTAGTATCCCCTTGGGTGTACTTTTGGCATAGTTCATCAAATAGGATGCAGTTTATGGCTTAGAACTTATGAGAGAAAGCATTTGGGCCATTCCTTTCCCTGGCAGAACACTGAGAGCAATTCCCAAGGCTTCAAACCACATGTGAGCCTCTGACCTTTTCTTAGCACACCATGGGAGAGGTTAACAATGGTTGAAATTTCAGCCATCCCTTTGACATAGAAGCAAAACAATAACAAGCTTTGCCAAGATACAACTATGTGGGGTAAATTATTCCTTATCCCCCCCCTTTAAAAAAAAAAAAAGAGTGGGGCTTTAGTTGGCAGCACAAAGCTGAAAACAATATTCAAAATGACCAGTTTAAAAAGTCAGTATAAAAATCGCAACTCATACAGTAAAATAACTTATTCATATTGTTATTTAAAATGATTTCATTGCTTATGATTCAACCTTCACAAGCTGGTTGCCCTTTAGATGCATTAGAGTTCAATTTCCTTAATTCTCAACCAATTTCTGGCAGGAACTGAGGTCCCCAAAGAGACTATTAGAGAAAAGCCTGGGTTAGCTTATTTCCACCAAAGCTTTCATTGAGCTTGACAGACCATTACGAAGACCAAATCATTTCAAATATGAAGTGGTGGGTGCTGAATCATTGCTGTTGCATTATCTGGCCCCAAAGCATCAATCACATGCTATATTAAAGAAGCATGAATTCTAGGCAGTTTCAAAACCTGAAGGAAATTCTTAGGAAGACAGAGAATAAAATATGGATTTTCTAAGAATCTCTCCCCACACTCAGAAAAAGTTTGGTTTGTCTGGTAGCTCACTTATTTTAATTTGCTCAAGGGATCTTATTTTGCCAGGATTTTACATGTAGTGTCTTAGATCTTATAAATTCCTATTTGGTGTTATCAGTAATAGTTATCTATCACTTTGTATTCTGGTGTACTTATTGTTATTACCTTCCATTTATCCAAACATCTGACTCTTCTTGCTTCCCAGTTGTTTACCCAAAATATTTACATTTTAGCTTCATTATTACAGAATGATTTTATCTTGAACTGGGCTGCCAAATATAAACAAGCACTATTTGTCAGTAAATAAAAACCAAAAACCTATAAAGTTTGGTGCCCTCAAAATGTCAAAAACTTGAATATGTGTAGCCCACAAGGGTGAGCCTTACTATTATGCATATTGTACATACTTCAGGTAGAATTATCAACAACCTATATTGAGCAATTGAGAGTCAGTGATACAGCATTTTAAGGTACCAGACTAGAAACCAGGATTCTTTCTCCTTAAGCACAAAGCCAGCTGGGTGATTGTGGACCAGTCCTAGGAAGGAAACAATATCAAACTGCCTCTGAAGAAGCCTTGTTAAGAAAATGGCAAGATGTTTCCAAGAATCAAGCCTCATTGAAAGAAAGAAAAATAAAAGAACATTTACTGTGGCAAAATTCACAAAGTCGTGTGATTTTGCTACTGATCTGAGGTTTCCAACTGAATTATACTTAACCTTGAGATAAATTCAGTTTGCTTGAAAATGTTCATACCATACACAATATGTTTGTATTGATAAAATAGTCCTAAACATTTTACAACACAACTTATAAATACTCCAGGGCAATATTAATTATGCAGGAGAAAAGCTGTTGTTGCTGACTTCCTTTCTTTTTTCTCCTTCCTACCCCTTAAGAATACAAGTTTTATGTAACAGCTAAAAAGTACATTGAATCATCACTTTGCCTACAATTTCTAGAAGAGCATAGGAACTACAGATAAAAAGTTTTATTTATTATTTGTCAGACCTTGTTTCTGCATCAAGCAATGTTTACTGGTTGGCTTTGTTAAAGTCGTAACTTTGAATCTGATGAAAGATTATTCATGACATGTAGGGAGTGTTGAATATATAAATATTCATGTATTACCAATTTGATTGGTTTGGTATATGGTTTTTCTGGAATTCTTTTTCTGGAATGAATTTCCATATTCATTGTAATTTAATAGGATGGAATAAGTGCATCACTGTCTCTAACATTGTTGTAAAAGTGACATTTTTAGCCTTTTTTCATGACTTCCTCTAATAGCATTATGTGATAAGAATAATTAAAAGATAGAAGGTATGTATTGGCACCTAATTGTGTTGAGTTAGAATCTTTGATGCAACAATTGTACACCAGCAAATGAATGTATAGCAGAGCTTCCATATCTAGGCTGCCAAACTCCAGACAACAGCTAATCGGCAGCAAAGAAATTTATAAATAATATATTATTTGTAATATCATAATAATATTATAAATAAGGGGCATGCATAAGTACACCATCATGCCTTCCATCGCTGTCCTATTGTCCCCATTTCATTGTACCTATTTTCTGTATTCTTACTCATGTTTATACTTATATCTATTATTATGTAAGCAATAGATAAATCAAATAAATCAAATAAATAAATAAATTTGTTTCCATCTAGTGGCTATATATATAAGTACATGAGATTCACAGTGCATTCTTAAGTTATATTAACTATTTGAAATAACTTTGGGATGAAGAACATAATTAATCCAAAATCACCCTATAAACTTAGTTGTTCAGCCCAAATTTGATATTTCTTTTCCGTAGGCTTGGGTTTTGAAGCTTGTGTGAGAGAGTTAAACTAATTGTTTTTGTTTTTCATTATAAAAGGTTGCTTACTATTCTAGTTTTAAAAAAAACTATTGTAAAATTCAGTTCTGAAAGTAAATATTTGCAGAAAAATAAGACACAGCCTGTTCCACTATGCACAGTCAATAAAAATAGATTATAGTTCTCATCAGACATTTTGTGTAAACATAGGAAACACTGTTATGCATCAATGAAAAGATCTGCCTCTAATTGTTAATATGCAAAGAGACAGAAGCCCAGTTAACATACAATTCATATCAATTTGAAGTGAATTTATTTAAGGGAAACAATCTTCAATCATGATTCATGTCTCAATAGCTGTAGCCTTGTGCTCAGATTCCTGTACATGAGATCCTACAAATCCACAAAAATAATGAACTAAGTTTATTTATTTATTTATTTTTATTTATTTATTTTGTCAAATGATTATTAGATAACAGGTATAAGTATAAACCTGATTATAAACACATGAAATGGATATGAATAAGAAAAAAAAAGAAACAATAGAACAGGGGCGTAGACACATTTGTGCACTTATGCACATCCCCTACAGACCTCTTAGGAATGGAGTGAAGTCAATAGTAAACAGTGTAAGATTAAAGTTTTTGGGGTTTGGGGAAAAAAACCACAGAATCAGGTAGAGTATTCCAGACATTGACTACTCTGTTGCTGAAGTCTTATTTCCTGCAATCAAGTTTGGTACAGTTTATCTTGAGTTTGTATCTATTGTGTGCTCTTGTATTGTTTTGGTTGAAGCTGAAGTTACCAATATAAGTACTGAAACCTGAAAACATATTTATCTTTGTTATGCATAATATTCCCACCATGCTCATTGTTCATATTAGCTTGGAATCACAGAGATGGATCATTTTTGAAACCAGATAAATGTTTAGCTTCCACCTGAATACACCTATTAAAGAAAGTTCCACAAATCTATGGGACATTGTTTTTACTGTTACAAATTTCTCCATCTTAATATTTAATTGATGTCTATATATCTATAGTATATATCCATTCTATGAAGGTTTTTGGATATTCCAGATATTTAGAAAGTTTTATCATATTCCTGCACAGTCATCTTTTTTATGTTCTCTTCATTGAACATAATTTTTAGTCCGCTAATCATCTTCATTACTTTTCAACAAACCTGCATCAATTTCTTCAATTCCAAAAATGTGTTCACAATTGTACACAGACCTTTCATGAGGTCTGATCGAAACCGTGGGACAATTATTTCCCATTATCTGAAAGTATATTTTTCTCTGTTAAATTTAATTCTCTTCTTTCTATTCCTTTTTTCTATCTATAAATTGTTTCTATCTATTGTTTTGAATTTTAGTTGTGCTTTTGAGGGTATTAAGAATCAGAATTTTTATAATCTGAATATTACACAAACAATCTCTTTGATATTGTATCCACATGATAAATTATAATATTGTGTGAATGACCCAGACTGATTCTTTTGGCACCTTGCATATCTGATGATGAAACATTAACATGTACTCCTTGAGCAGGATTTTTGGATCATCTATGTACCTACTTAATTGTTGTGTCATTCAACACAATTAAACACTTAAACAGCTTGCTGATTAACTTATGTAGTATTTTGTAAAATGCTTCATTAAACTTGAAATATATTAAGCTTATAGCATTTCTTCAATCTAATAAGAAAGTTACATTATCAAAAAGTAAGATAAGAAGTTTGATAATATCTGGGAGAAGATTGATGATGGTAAGAAAGAGTGAGAGGCAGATGTTTTTCCAAACTCAGCTCACATAGGAAAATATATCTAGAGCTTTAGGATAGTTTTACTATCCCAAAAAAATCCAATTGATTCAGAGAAAAAGAAGAAACCACTGTAGTTGGTAGAGTTCGTAGAGTTGGTAAATCATTAGCAACATAATTATTTTATACACTTACATATTGAGACTTATTACTGGCTTAATTTTTCAGCATCAGGATAATTTTCCTAGTTTGTAAAATGAAAAATCAGTAAAATGCATTTTCTTATGAACTGCTAGTACAATATTGTTTGAAAACAGTGAAAATGCACAGTATTCAAAAATTTAAAAACAAAGTAAAACTTTCCATTTGTGTTAGATACGATTTATGTAATTTTAATCAGTAGGGGTAAATGTTTTTTTCTTTAACATTAAAATGGATTATTATTTTAACGTTTGTTAATTATAGTTATTATCTATCTAATAACCAAAGTTATCAGGGTTACAGATTTATTTAAGAGATTAAAAAGTTCTAAATGAATGTGTGCAGTGTGTGTGTGTGTGTGTCTGTGTGTCTGTGTGTCTGTGTGTGTCTGTGTGTGTGCTGTTCAGCTTCCTTCAGGTATTATCCCACGTCATTGTAGTGCTTTTAAAGTTGTAGCAACGTTTGCCAGAATCTCATCTGCCATCATTCAGCCTTCTGTATTGATGTTTTGTATGTGGGGTCAGGCTATTCACACCCCGTTGGTTTTAAAATTTGAGGCTAGCCCTATTGCTGTGCCAGGATGTTTTTTTTTCTAACATCTGATTGGTTGGAAGTCTTGGTCTGTGTTTTATTGGAACTTTGGAGTTTGTTGATTGGTTGCTTCTAGTTTCTTCTGTCTGTTTTGTGGCTTGATTGGCTGGCAGCACTGTGTTACTGTATTGGAGGCTTTCCAGTTGCAGCTTGCTTCGCGTGATAAGGGACGGCTATTATCTATTAGGGAAGCTAGTTTCATCTGGGTTGCCTGGTTGGGGTGTGTATGAAGCTGGACGGTATCAGGGGAGTCTGTTTGTGCCCAGGTGTTTGCCATGGCTTGTTGGTTTTGTTGTTAAGATTCTTTCTGTTTGAGAGTCAGGCTTCCAAATGATTGACATTCTGCGTGAATCATTCTTCTTCTATTCATGCTTTTCAGGTCTTTTTTTTCAATCTTCTATGGATTCCTCTGATGATTCTGTGGCTGGGTTTTCTATATTGGCTTGGGTTTTGTGCCATTTGAAGCTGAATGTTGTAACCTATGGTTTTTCATGTATTTGGACGGGCTGATGCACAGGGAACTTCGTATGTGCCTTGGTTTTCCAGGTCAATTTTGGTCTTTGGGGTGTTTCTAAGGATGGCTGCTATTTTTTTTGGTTCTATTTTTGAAGGCAGTCTTGATGTGATGCCTGTTGTAGTATCTTACTGATTTGTCTGTAGTACCTTCTTATGAGGGCAGGACAGGCTGTTCCATAAGTCTGGATCTTCTAGGTCTCTATTCTGTCTTTAGTGTGTTTTTTGTGATCAAGCCTAGTGATTTGATGTTTGGTGGAAGCCGTTGGCTCGTCAGTACTTTACGTTCAGCGGGGCATAGTTCAGTCTTTACTAAATGTGTCTTTTCTGCCAGGCGTTTGTTTCTGGTGATTAGTTGTTTTTGGCCACGGAATTTATCTGTGGCGGGTGGTGTGGGATTGGGCATTGAGAAGTGGTTGGTGTGTGGTTTTCTTCTGGCTATTACGCGTGATTCCCAGTGTTTGCCATTCTGTTCTTTTGTAGATTAGTACATTCTAGGAATTGGTAGGTGTTTGTTTATTTCCGTTTCTTGGGAACTTGATTTGTGGGTGTGTGCTGTTTTTAGGTGTGTTAGTAAATTGTTTAGTTTTCTTTTCCATAGGGCCAAATTCACCAGATGGTCATTGATGACTTATAGCCATAGTTTGGGTTTGTGGGTGGCATTAGCCAGGGCTCTGGACGAATTCCCATGAACCAGGTTTGCAATGATGGGTGACAGTGTGGTGATTCCATAGGGGGCTCCTTTCAATTTGCCTTGTATCTTTGTTCCTTTGTATTGTGAAATATGTGTGGTTTAAGCAGTATTCTGTTGTTCTATGGAGGTGTTTAGGCTGCGTTGGTTATTATTTTTTGATGATTTCAGCGATTTCTTATTGGGACTTGACGTGAATAAGTTGAAACCACAACAGAAAGAATCTCCCACACCCACAAGCAGGAAAAACAACCTGGGCCACCAAAAACAGACTCCCCCTGCGTACCTCCAGCTCAAACACTTCAAACACCAAGTACCCAGATGAAACCTTTAGCTTCTTAATAGATAATAGCCGCCCTTTTCACGCGAAAGCCAAGCTTGCACTGAAAGCCTCCAATACAGCGAACACATGTGCTGCCAGCCATCCAAAGCCACAAAACCAGACAGAAGAAACCAGAAAACACCAATCAAACAACTCCAAGTCAATAACACAGACCAAGACTTCCCAACCCAATCAAAGGATGTAGAAAAAAAACATCCGCCACCAATAATAGCGTAGCCTCAAATTTAAACCAACGGCTGTGATAGCTGACCCACATACAACTCAATACAGAAGCCTGCATGCATGGCAGATGAGATTCTGCTGAAATGTTGCTACAGGCTTTACAGCACTACAATGATGCTGGGATAATACCCGAAGGAAGCTGAACAGCCACACATGTAAGTACCCCGCGAAGCTTAAAAAAACATTATATATATATGCATATGCTGGTTCAAGAACTTATCGCCAAAACCGAACACTTTCAACAACAGGAATATAAATCAGAGAAGCCATTAGAGATAGAAAAAGGCCCCATAGCATGAATAAACGAGATTGAAACCTCCCGCCTACCAACATTTGAAACCTGCCTCATTAATAAATGACTACCTAATATGAAGAATGACACCAGACCCACAACCCACAAGTGCCACACAAGATGCTTACCACCACACTTCCCGCAGAAAAAAGACTCACACCCATAACCAGAGAGGAGACCACGACCACGAACCAGAAGCCATACTGCAGCTGCACCACTACCCGTCTCAAACCCCTCTGACCCATGACAAGAAGCAAAACTGACACCCACCATGGAAGATTGTGCACGACCACGAACACGAAGCGAAACAACAAGATCACAGCTCACCAGCTTCAAAATCCCCCAGCCAACAAGACAAACCTGAGCACAACCAGGCCCCCACCTTAAAAGCAGAACACACCCCCCAAACCACATCAGGAACACAGCCAACCCCCCTACAATCAGAAACACAGCAACACCCCCCACCCAATCAAGTCACACCCCCACTAGCAGTTAAAAAGGAAGAAGCAGCTGCAAGCATCACATATACTCTGAGAAGCACAGAGCTGAACAGAGAAACAAGCCTGAGATGATGAATGAGACTTCATCGAAACGTTGCTAGATACTTCCAATTCTACGCGGAGCAAAGAAAAACCGAATAACAGAGATCCACATACAAATACCTCGCGAAAGACCTCAGGAAAAACAATATATATATATATATATATATATACAACACACACACACACACACACACACACACACACACACACATGAAAAGAATTTCAAGTTCACATGAGAGAATGTATATGTGTAATACGAAAGAAGTACAGTATATGTATAGCTACACTTATTAAACGTATATGTTGATAGTTATACATATATGTATATCCAAGCCCTTCACTTTTCTAATTCAGACTAAGTTGAATGCAAACTACAAAATACTTTGAAAGAGATGTACCTTTGCCGGGTACTAAAGATATTAGGATCCTGGGATATTTGTTCCTTCTTATAATACTTCTCTATATTACATTGCTTGGAAGAAATAACTCAAAATGTTCTCAGAAATGATCAAAGGGACTGTACAGGTATGAATTGAAAATAAAATAAATGATAAGCAAGCGCTACTTTTCCCTTCAAAAATTAACACTATTCTGCAATCCCAAGAAGAAGAAAAATTCTCTCATTTGAACTTAGTACATTAGAAAAAATATTTTCATAGCTGATAGAAAAATAATTTCCCCTGTTCATATATCTAATTTGTTTCTAAATTGCAGATGTCAAAAGCAAAAAAAATTTCAAAATTAAGACTGAATGGTGATATGTTCCATTTGTTCCATATGTTCCATTTACTTTTGAGTTTACTCAAAGTTTTGAGTATATTTACTCAAAAGTAATTACCTCTAAATTACCTTGAAATATTCTGTTTGTAGAGAACCACAATACTTAATATTTTAATTTTAGTTATTTTTCAAACTGCACTATTACTAATTAATTTATCAACAGAGCCTTTCAGTTATATGAAACAAAACTAGCCACAAAGTTATTTTTTATTACAGAATGTTTACAGAGATAAATAGACATGGTATTTTTTTCTTTGACAATGTCAACTACATTGTTTAAACTGCAAGCATTAAAATGCATATTGTCATTTGTAACTTTTTGATAAATAAATACATATTATTGGGGATATTAAGAGTTTTGCAGTTGTAACATGATGGTGTAAAATAAGGTCCATTTGTTTATTTCATGCTACAAATATGTATTATTTGGGGACATTTTGCTATCCAATACATTAATATTGGACTGAAGTAGTGAAACATGTTACCTGTATTATTATGTTTTGTTGCACAATCATCCAGATGCTTAGACTGGCATTTTTGTCTACCTATCAAGTCCTTCCCAAGATATTGATGTTTTATGGTGTTAAAAGGTACTCTTACAGGATGTAAGTTATTCCAAGTAAAACTACCTTATGCAATTGATTAGTGATTTTGTCAATGCAGATGGTTCAAGTAGCGTTCCAGTTTCAATTGCAATTCAATTGCAATCAATTGCAATTATGCAATTGATTAGTGATTTTGTCAATGCTGATGGTTCAAGTAGCGCTCCAGTGGTTTTAGTGATTTTAGGATATTACTACTGGTGCTATCTTTTCTTCCTTTTGCCACAGTTGTTCTATGTATATTTGTAAATCTTTGTATTTTATTATTTTCTCCAATTATTTCTCTTCTATTATGCTATCTGCAGATATTGTTGTGCCCACTATGCAGACTTTTTTGTGTACTATTATGTTGTTGTTATCATTATTCAAATAATGAGTTATCTCTCCTTCCTCCCTCCCTCCCACCCTCCTTCCCTTCCTTCCTTCCTTCCTTGGGAAATATATAGACTTTAATTGCTGTGCAAGTCTCAAGATATTTAGCCTATGTAAATCCTGATGAAACTGAATGGGATTTTCCAATCAATAGAATTCCAGAACATAATCAAGCCCTCACTTTCAGGGACATTTTTGGCTTGTTAAACTCTTTAGAAGACCACAATTAGATCTGTACTTAATTCTTTCTTGGATAATGCAACTAGTTTTTCATAAATCCTCTATCTATATCATTTCAAGCCAACCACATTTCCTTATATTCAGATGGTCCTCCCATCTTTCCAATAGCATCTTGGATTTCTATTATGGATGCATACCTCTACTGATTCTTGACTCTTTCCAAACCATATGGCCTCCACAGATTCAGTTCCCAGAGGCATGTTCATTGAATACATCATTTTCACAGCATGGGGAGACAACTTGCAGCTGTGGAATGCATCAAGCTAAGTTAACACAGTCCTCTATTTACTTTCCAGAGCAGTCCATTGCAAAGAAAGAGAAAAATAGAGCAGAGACATTAAAAAAGAAACCACTCTGCCCAATTTTAGCTCTGGTACTGCTAATTTCTGCTCTGTCCACCAACAATATGCATCCCTAAACAAATTAGCACACCAGTATAAAAACTGACTGGAATATTGGAAATCAGTATTGGTTAATGATCTATAAAATTCCACTGGAGGGGTTTGTATTCTTATTTAATAGATCTTGTCTCTTTCTTTAATATATCTTACATTATTGAAAATGATTAGCAGGTTATTATTGTAATTTGACAACATACCTGTCTTCATAATATTGCATAATTCTTAAGTAAATAAAATTGTTTTTCTGTGTTTATATGTCATACAACAGGTATTATTTTCCCTCTGCATTGCATTTTGGGGGATCCAGATAATAAAGCAACTGACTTCAAGCTCAGCAAAGCAACACTAAGAAGAAGTCTATCAACATTTTATTTTTTGTGATGGATTACTTTCATCTTTTATCAGAAATGCAGTTGAGATTTCTTTAATATATTCATCAATAGAAACAACAACATTATAACCAAATCTAAAATAAACATGTCTCAATTTCTTTACTTTTGTTTGGAAATGTTTGAATTTTCTGCTTCAATTTCATTTGTATGCAAATGTATATGCAATTTTAACAGTTATATTAATAAATGATGATTGGTGGCAGTAAACTCATTTGTTTTCTTTACATGTTGATAAAATCAAAGGACTCTTGTCATATAGGGAGTGAAGTTTCACTGATTTAACATGATTATATTATATTATATTAAGCAGAATTTTTCAATTAATCATGAATACACTTCATATTTGCAAATGTAAACTTCAACCTGGGGATGTTTATTTATTTTTTAAATTGACTATAATTCACTCAAGTGGATTGTATTCTGCCTTTCTTTCCAGAAAGAATGCAAAGCAATTAAGCATTAAAATTTTGATTAAAAAAATAACAAATACTGATGAAAAAACTGAAAAGATCAGGATAAAAATAGAAGTCTTAACCTATTTCCTAAAAGTAGAAAGAATGGGACTGAACAGAATCCAAGAGATTCTAATTTATAATTTGAGAACTCTACTAAAGGCTATTTAATGTGTCTCAAGTTGAAATCAGTGCTAAGGATTTCTTATAGAACAATGCTACACTTTGTATTGTGATAACTACAGATAGTCTCTATTTACAACAGTTCATTTAATGACCATTCAAGGTTACAATGCTACTGAAAAAAGGACTTATGGCCATTTTTCGCACTTACAACATTGCAGCATCTCTGTTGTCACATGATCAAAATTCAGATACTTGGCAACTGGTTCATATTTATGATGATTGCAGCATCCCAGAATTATATGATCCTCTTTTGTGACCTTCTGACAAGTAAAATCAATGGGGAAACCAGATTCATTTAACCACTATGTTATTAATGAACAACTGCAATGATTTACCTAACAATTGTGGGAAGAAAGGTCATAAAATGGGACAGAGCTCAGTTAAGCAATGTTTTACTTAGCAAAATAAATTTTGGGCTCAATTGTGGTTGTTAGTTAAGGATTTGCTGTACTTTCTCCTGTATCAAAACCCAAATTGTTCCATATTTTAAAGACAACAGCAAAAACCTGTAAGGTATTCCCAGCCAACAACTCACAGTGTTTCTGATATCATGAATTGGTAAACACTCTGGATTTTGCACAACTAGAATCTCCAAAGCATAAATCATCTCCTTTGGCAGAATTGTTTATTTATTTGTTTGTTTTGCAGCAGATTTGGCTTTTAGATACACAACTTCACAGACAGAGCCTTGGGTATCTAAAGAAGTTTCAGGTGCAGGTTTTATAGTCATTTTTGCAAATGGAGGTGGTGCTGGAACTTGGCACTTTGCAACATGTTACTGGTTCTTCTTTTAAGTATCTTTTGAAAATTTATAAACAGGCAGGTAACATATTTTGTGCCAAAGGAGATGTTGGAAGATTCATTTATGCCTAAGATCCTGCCATGGATATTCTAGTTGTATAAGCTATTATACTTCTTTTCCTGCTTCCTGCTGTTCAAGCTTTTGATCCTCAGTTTCACATACTGCTCTGAACTTCTGCTGTCACCATGAGTTATTAACTGTGTCTGATTTTTTCCTTGAAACTCTGGTTGCTTTTGGTGTATCCAATCTCTGATCTTCAGATTGTCTTCTTTCTCAGCTGTGTTTCCCCTTTTCAATTTTGACGGATATTTGCTTTTGGTTATCAGTTGTAAACTGCAGGCTAAATCTGCACCCAACTATAATTCTGCCTCTTAGTATATAACAATGAAAATTTTAGCCCATCCAGAAGCATGTTGTTATCTAAAAGTGAACCTAAATGATGTTCTGTTTAATCTGTCTATCATCTATTTATCTATCTATCATCTATATCTATCTTATATCCTATATTTACTATTTTTACAAATAACTCAAGGGGGTGAACATTTAGCATAAAATCTTTAAAAGAATTCATTCTTGATGACTGAGAATGACAACGATCATTAGACATAATCAAGGAGACCATATATAGGACTATATAACTAAAGAGAGGAAGATTGTATTTGTTAGCTGAATCATGTAGATGGCCTTTTGGATAATGGCTTGTACAACACTATATCTTAAAAGACATGGCTAAGCCTATACTTATCTTTTTGCCATTATGCCCAACTATTATTTATTCAGATCCTTGAGATCTGTTTCAAATTTAAATCTCCCCTATAGTTTTGCCACATTACATATTTATGTCACGTTTATGTTTTTTTACTGATGTATATTTGAATGTTATATAAATTCTTAATTCAGCTGGGCTGTAATGTCTGTAGCAGATTATAACAATAATTGAAAAATATAAATAATAGCGTAATAAATAACAGGAACTAACTTTATATAAATATACCTGAATCTGATTTATTTGATTTAATTTGGTTTGATAATACTGACATATTGTACAATTGATTTCACCACTGATGTTAATGTGTTTTTGCTGTTCCTATTCAGAATGATATCATAAATGCAAAATCATTTTTCTATAGCAAACCTGAATGAAATAGATAGCAATATCTGTCATTAATAGGAACACCAAGGTTTGTTGATCTGGTCAGTTGCATTCCATCATGCCTTCTCAGCATCCCATCAAAAGGCCCGGTCCCACTGGCCGAAGGACACAAAATGTATGCATAAAGGACACAGCAGATGAGCAAAATTTTGGGGGTGGCTCCAACCATTGTCATCTGCTCCAAAAAGTGGCAAAAATTTGCATAAACAGAACAGAAAAGAACAGACGTGGGTAGTATGTAGTGGGGATGTTAAGCGGATGTTCATGGAAGCCTAGCGGATGAAAGTGGGATGACACCTCCGAAGGGGTCCGGGGAGAGAATTTTTCAAAGCCGGACACATAGCGGAGGGGCCCGGATTGATAAGCGGATTGAAACGCGGATAGGGCGCATCACGCGACGCCCTAGAGGAAACAAAGGGGATGCCGCGCAGATGTATATCGGATGCAAACGTTCACTGCACATGTGGGGAGTATGAATTGCGTCAGCTCTGCGGATATAAAAGGGATGCAGCACGGGCACTCGCAGTCCACGCCTCCAGACAGGGGAAAAGACGGTAGCTGCCACATACATACTTGCAGGAACACCATGGTTCGTTAGGCAAGAGAAGAGGAAAGCCCGTGGCCTACATTGGCTTCAAGGCCCTCCAAAGGTAAAAGCGTCAAAACCCAGCGACGCCACCCACCCGGCACTGACTCTGAAGCTGCTCGCTATGCTGCTGCTGATGGGTACCAGCCCAAGGCCTCAAAGCCCTGATGCTGAAGGCCCTGCTGCTCAAGCCCTGAAGGCCCTGCTGCTCAAGCCCCTGAAGCGTCTGCTGCTTCAAGCCCCTGAAGGCCCTGCATAGATCTGCTTACCACTACCCTGACAAGGCCCCGTGTACTCAGACCTTGCCCCAAGGGTCCCTACTGAAGGCCTTGCGATCTTTGCTGCGTCAAGCCCCTGAAGCGCCCTTGCTGCTCAAGCCCCTAAGAGAGAGAAGGCCACAATGCTACAAGCCTCGCTGCCTGAGTATAGGAGGAAGAGGTGCAGGGAAGTGGGAAGTGATATGGAGAGCAGGAAAAACTATCTACGACCTCGCTATGTTATTCTTGCCTATAGTGTTTACCAGCGCGATCCGACCGAAAATGACCACCAAGGCAAGAGACCTGCGGGTACACTGCCAGAAGTACTCCTTGGATGGTGGAAGCACATGCACACCTGGTATGGCAAGCTTACACCTCAAGAATCCAGCAGATCACTGTTCAAGCCTCACTGACGGGAGATATACGTCATGGACAAGTTGCAGTTTCCTGGATGTGAGATCCGCCACCGAGGAGTAGCCCCTCTGAGACCCCTCTCCCTTCAGACAGCCCACAGACAGCCAGTACTCTTCCAGCCAGGAAGCCAGCTACCCTTGTCCAGCAGCTGTCTTCGAGGGCCCCACAGCAGAGACCCCCCCCAACAGCTGCACTCCCCATTGCCGCAGACTTGGAGTTATTCCCGTTGGAGGATGACGACCCTGCTGCTCACAAATGTAGGAAGAAGCAGGAGCCACCAGAGGCCAACCTGCCCCCCCCCCAATCCCCAGCTCCAGGAGATGGCAGGGCAGCAGAGGGGCAGGACTGGAGGGCCAGGACCACAGTGTGCTGTTGAGAATCAGGGACACAAATGAAGACCAGCACAGAACTTCTCATCTCAGCTGGTCACTTGGACAGAGCATCCTTCGGGCCAGAAAACCTCATCAACTTTTCGTCAGAAAGCCAGACCTGAGGCGACCTGCCTGAGGCCCAGTACCAGGTGATGAAGCAGAAGATCACAGCACTTCTGCACAACTCTAAAGCCCAGCTTGAAGCTGCTCCTACCCCAGTCCAGGGTCTGCTCCTTTCACCCCAGGTTGATGCTTCACAGCCCTTCCACGGCTTTCAAACAGCCGGTTCAACCTACCAAGGCAATACGAACAACCAGACTTCCCAACAGCACAAGCAGAACTTACCAGTTCAGCCCAGTTCATCGGACGCCACAGACATCAGGTCCTCACCCAGCTGCAATGACCAGAGCAGCCCCACTACACTCCTCCTTTCCTCCACCCCAGAGCCAAGCCCATCAACGGACAATCTTGTCAATCAGTGTTGGGCCTGACATCTCAAAGTCCTTGATGAAGCCGGCCTCTCAACCTCATGGGACTGAGGTCAGCTCTCGGGATAGTTTTCCTGAACACACCACCACCGTTGTACCCTCGGGGCCAAGCACCCAATGGTGCCCTCAGATTAGCAACTAAAGCCACAGCCGCCTCCACAGTTCCTGCCTGCTTAACAGCTGAACCAGGGAACCATGACTCAGAGTGACTGAGAATTAGTGTCAGAGGGACTGAGTTGTTTATTTGCTGAAAGTTTATCTTTTGCTTTAAGACACTTACTTGGTTCATTTTGCTTATTTAATACAGTCATAAAGTTTACCCTAAGAAAAGTTTACTTTGCTTAAGACACTTTAATACAGTTTACTTGGTTTCATTTGCTTAATTTTAATAAAGTCATAAAGTTTACCTAACAAAGTTAATAAAGGTTACTTTGCTTCAGACACTTTAAACCCAATGTTCACACTGCACCAATGGGATGGAAAGAGGATGTAAAACAAAGAAAGACGCTTCCATCCGTTGGTTAACGCGATGCATCCGTTCTATACTCACTGCCTGTGCGTGATTAATACGTTTCTATCCGTCCAGCATCCGTCTATTGAGATTTCATCCACTCAAAAACTTTTGAGCTGCACAAAAACCTATTGAGCGGATGAACTTTCCACAGCATCCGTTCTACATTCATCAGACACATACGGAGAACAAATGTTCTACATCCGTTTCTACGACCGCTTTTTCCGCTCGGCATCCACCTGTGCATTCGCGCAACTCGCAATCTGCTCCAGCGGAAAAGGGAAAGAGGGAGGAAGCGGAACGGATTGCAGAACGGACGCAGCATTAGTAGCACGGACATAGAAAGGATGAAAGCGGATGCAGCTCGCATATAAAGCATTAAAATGGAAAAACATTCGTTATAGAGACGTATCTCGGATATTTAGGATGTCTGGAGGATGTCTAGAGGATGCAGAAGGACACCTAGCAGAAAACCTATATTTCCTATAAAAAGGGAGAGGAAAATCACCTAGATCTCACTTTCAGTCCAGAGCCCTGGTGTGCAGCCTCTTTCAGCCTTGCTCTTTGCCCTTGCTCTTCCACAGCATCCAGTCATCTCCACCATGGATCGTCGCCACACTCCTTTGGTAGCTGCATCATTCTACAACAGTGCGAAGCCCTCTACAGGCTCTTTCAACCGTTCTATGGTGAAGAAAAAGGAGGATCCAAGAAAGTGTGTGGGTCCGAAGATGAATCGCGAGAAGAAGCCGAGTACGGAATGTATGACAAGCTGATGGTTGGAAGCTGAAGGAACAAAGACCCTCATGCATTCCAGCACTTCATGAGGATGCCACCAGCCATGTTTGACGAAGTTTGTGCAGTGCCAGACACCCAGGTTGACCAAGGCAAACACCACCTTCCGGCCGAGCCTGGACACTGGGCTGAAGGTGGCACTGACTCTGTGCCACCTGGCCTCCGGGACCACGTACAGGAACATGCAGTACGCCTGGAGGGTGCCACAAAACACCATCAGCATTGTGGTCAGAGAGGTAGTGCAGGCCATCATCGAAGAATACAAGGAGGGAGCTCCTCCAGTGTCCCTCCACTAGAAGGCTGGAAGAAAGTTGCAGACAGTGATATCAGAAGTGGAACTTCTCCTTACACCGTTGGAGCCATAGATGGGAAGCACGTGGCCTGCAAAGCTCCAGCCAACTCAGGTCCAATTATTTCAACTACAAGGGCTTCTTCAGCATCATCCTCTTTGCCATGGTCGATGCTGACTACAAGTTCATGTACATCGATGCTTCAGACAACAGGTCAAGCTTCAGATGCCCAGGTTATACAATGCCATGAACCTCAAGGAGGGGCTTGGAACGCAACCTCATCATGGTCTGTCCAGGTCCAGACCACTGCCCAACAACACACAAGATGTGCCCTACTTCATCGTGGGGGATGACGCCTTCTCCCTCAGAACCTACCTCATGAAGCCCTACACTTCCAGATTCCTCACCCGTGAAGAGAGGATCTTCAACTACAGGCTGTCCAGGGCAAGGCGGTCGTGGTGGAGAACGCCTTTGGCATCCTGGCCAAACAGGTTCCACGTACTTTCTCACCACCATGCAGCATTGCCCAGAGATCGTGAGGAACATCGTGGAAGCTTGCTGTATCCTGCACAATCTCATGTGCACCCGCTACCCAGTGTTGCAGAACAGGCTCATGGACTGCCAACAAGGCAATGGGGACATGGAGCCGGGTGAATGGAGGCAAGGAGTAAACCTGATAGACACTGTGGATGTGCAAGGACCCAAAGAGCTTCACATGAGAAGGAGCAGCGCAACCTCCTGAAACACTGGTGCAACTCCCCAGCTGGAGCAGAGGAGTGCAAGACAGGATGGCAGATGCTTAATGGATGCTTCCTTGAGCCTGTCTCATCACACTTATGAGATTGTGCCATGTATGTTGAATGGCCTTACAATGAACAAGACATTTAATATAAGCAGTTGTGTTTTATGTTGAAATGTGCTGATGATGATTAAATTGTTATTGATAATGAAGGGCCATATATGTGGCACCTGGGAGGGTGGACCATACAATCCCACTATGCTTGCACTGGAGGCTTATCTATCCACTGCTATCCTTACCCATCCCACAGCTATTACCCATCCCACAGGTATCCCTGCCCATCCCACTGCTCTGCTTAGCCATCCCACAGCTATTACCCACCCCACAGGTATCCCTGCCCATCCCACTGCTATCCTTACCCATCCCACAAGCATGCAAAGGCTTAAACCATTTCTAAAAGTTTCCACCAAGACTTTATTTCCTAAAAGAACTGAACAAGTGTGTGAAGCAAAGATAAACTTATTAATAAAAACTGTAAAAGCAAAATGACCCAAGTTAAAGTGTTCCAAGAAAAGATAAAGTCAACAGGTAGCAACCCAGTCTCTGGCCACTCTTTCTCAGTCACTTCTGAGGCGTTGCCATGGTCTCAGGGGTGAAGGGTCCAGGTGCTGTGGAGGGGGGCAGTGGCTGGAGTGTGGTCTGAGGCGGCCATTGGGGTGCCTTGGCCCCGAGAGACAATGGGGATGGTGTGTGGAGGAAGCTCTCAGAGAGCTGGCTCAGTCCCATGATGTTGAGAGACCCTTCCTCCATGACTTGGGTGTCAGTCCCAAGACCGATGACAGATGTTCTGAGGCCAGGCTTGCGCTGTGGGGTGGAGGAAGGAGGAGTGAGTGTGGGCTGTCAGGTCTGCAGCTGAGCGAGGTGAGGCGTGGTGGGCATCTGTGGCGTCGGTGGCATCTGTGGTGTGGGTGGCATCTGTTGGCATCAGTGGCGTATGATGTACCTGTGCCTGGACTGGGAAGTTCTTTCTGCTTTCTGCAGGTGAGTGAGTTGAGCGTCAGTGGCATCTGTGGCATCTGTGGTGTGGGGTGGCATCTGTGGTGTCGGTGGCATCAGTGGCACCAGTGGCTTCGGTGGCATTGGTGGTACCTGTGAATCAGTGGCATCGGTGGCACCTGTGCATCGGTGGCACCTGTGGCATCGGTGGCACCTGTGGCGGGCGAGGAACCTGTGCCTGGACTGGGAAGGGCTTCCTGTGCTGCTGGAACTCCTGGTAAGCCGTTAGCCTTGGTAGGTGAGGGGCTGTGAAAAGCCTTGGAAGGGCTGTGACATCACCGACTGGGGTGGAGGAGCAGAACTGGACTGGGTCACGGCAGGTTCAGCTGGGCCTGAGGGTGGTGCAGAAGACCTGTGATCCTCTCCTTGATCACCTGGTACTGGATTCGGGCATATTTCCATGAGGTCTGGTTCACATAGGTGAGGAAGGGCTTTCTGTTAGAGGTTGGTATGTCGGACTGTACCAGCTGAGAGAGGAGATCTACGCTGCTCTTGATTGTGTCCCTGATCTCCAGAGGACAGTGTGTGCCTCTGCCTCTCCGGTCTGCCTCTCTGCCTGATTTCTGTGGAGGTGGTGCTGGGGGTGGGGTGGGTTTGGTCTTCTGGTGCACGGCCTTCTTCTTGCCTCCATCTGCATCAGGGGTCCTCCATGTGCTCCGCCATGCAGCTGTCGGGAGGGTCTCTGTCGTGAGTGCTCCAAAGATACCTCCTGGACACAGGAGCTGACTCTTGGGCCAGAAGGAGACTGGCTCTCTGTGGCTGCCTGAGAGAGAGGATAGACAGAGGGGCTGCTCCTCGGTGGCGGATCTCACCCTCCAAGAAAGCTGCACTTGGCCATCACGTAAGTCTCCCGGTCGGTGAGCTTGACCGCGGCCTGGCCAGACTTCTTAGGGTGCAGCTTCCCATACAAGGTATGCAGGTACTTCCACCAACCCAGGAGTACTTCTGCGTCAGTTGTTACCCCAGGCTCTCCGCCTTCTCTCTCCAAGCCGCCTGCTTCTGCTTGGTGTCTCGATAGAGCCCTGTGTCCCTTCCTCCGAGGGTACTTGTTCTCCCTCAGCCATTTGAGCACCTCCTCCTCATGTTCCTCTGCAATGGAGAGTACTGTCTCCTCTCACCCTTTCTCGTGTGAAGCCTCTTCCTCCCTCTGGCAGGCCTTCTGGGCCCTCATCAGCAGGGCTTTGAGGTTCTAGGGGCTGGTCCACCACCAGCACCAACAGCAGCACCATCAAACACCAGGCAGCACCATCAACACCAGCAGCACCAGCAGCACCAGCAGAGTCAGCACCAGCAGAAGCACAGCGATCAGCAGAGTCAGCACCAAGCAGCAGAAGAGAGCAGCAGAAGCAGAGTCAGCGCCAGGGGGTGGGATGGTTGTGGTCCTGTCCTTTCTGCCAGGGCTGGCAGGAGTAGGCACAGGCTTCCTCTTCCTTCCCCATGGTTGTTGGCTGAAGATGTGTGCTGGCAGCAGGTCTTTCCTCGAATGGTGACCTGCTGCGAGCTGCTTCCCTTATTATCCGCGGGGCTGAGCAATGCATCCTCCCCACATGCACAGTGAATGCTTTGCATCCACTAGGCATCCGCTAGGCATCTGCTAAGGCGTCCGTGATGCATTCGCTGTATCCGCTAGGCATCCGCTACCCATCCGCTTCTTCCGCTTGCATCCGCTTTGCTGTTCTCCCCCGGAAGCCCTTGGGGATGTGTCATCCGCTTCCATCCACTTCCATCTTGCTAGGCTTCTGTTGAGCATCCACTTAACATCCTCGCACGTCCTCCCCCCGTCCGTTCCTTTCGTTGTTTTGTTACTCTGTTTTATGCAAATTTGGGGCACTTTTGAGCGCGGATAACACGAATGGAAAATTTGCTCGTCCACTGTGTCCTTTTTACATACGTTTTGCATCCATAGGCCGATGTGACCTTAGCCTTTAGTTTATCTGGTTCATTTGTTTACTTAATAAAGTGTTCGTTGAAAACTTTGAAAAAATGGTTAACCCTTTACATGCTTCTAGAATAGACAAGGATATTTGTGGGATAGATAAACCTCCAATGCAACCCTAGTGGGACTGTATGGTCCACCATCCAGCGAACCAGATGATTTTCTCCCCCTTTTTATAGAAAATATCGGTTGGCTTGCTATGGGCCTTCTACATACTCTAGATATACTGCAGACATCCTAAATATACGAGATACATCCCCAGATACAAACGTTTTGTCTGTTTTGAGTACTTTATATACTAGATTATGCTCATACAATTACAGTCCTTTTCCTATTTTCTGTTGCTAACTAACGCGTGTGTAGACGTTCCGTGTACCTTTTGTTTCCTCCCTCTTTCTGTTTTTCAGCTGCAGCGGATGTGAGTTGAGGGATGGCCAGAGGATGCAGAGAGGATACAGCGGACATTTAACGATGATAACGGACAATTGAACATTTGTTTGCCCGTATTTGTCACAGATGTCCATCATATGCACAGGGAAAGTTTCATCCATTCACAAAGTTTTGGTGTAGCTCAAAAACTTTTTGCGCGGATGAAATTGCATGTGGACGGATGCTCGACGGATAGTAATGTATGAAACATGTAATGCAGTGAGTACACAACGGATGCATAGCGTTTTCCAATGGATGGCAAGCTTTTTTTAACGTTTTACATCCTCTTTGCATCCATAAGTTCAATGGGACTGGACCTTTAGTTTATACATATCATGAATTAATTTGGAAGCCAAGAAACAAAACAAAGCATTCGTCCTTTGGATTAGCTCTCTGAAAGTGATAATAAAGGTAAAGGTTTTCCTGTCCAGTTGTGTCCAACTCTAGTAGTTACTACCATACTCTGTTTCTTAGCTGACAGAGCCAATGTTGTGCAAACACATTCCATGAAACTGGCAAGATAAAAACAATAAAGTAATATATCCAAAGAATAAATATAATAGGAGAACACATAAAATATTTTAATAATTTAATTTTAAAAGAATCCAGTGCACAGAACAGTACTTCCTGAGTCCTTCGAAACTATGTGTGATCAAATGTTTATTGTCAATGCACAACGTGTACAATGATATTGAAAGATGTCCATTATTTCATTTCCCATATTGCAGGGATGTCAAACTCAATTTCATTGAGGGCCACATCAGGAATATAGTTGACTTTGGGGGCCTGGCATGGGTGTGGCCATGATGGTTATGGCTGCTCTCATTGCTGCTATGCTCCCTCTCCTTGGCCAGATTGCTCATGGTGTGTGCGGGAGGACAAAGTGTGTTGGTTGGAGGGAGACCCACTCCATCTCCTTATGAGGAGACCCAGCTTTGTAAACAAGCATCCTCGGTGATAGGATGGGAGACCACCAGGACAGGTCAGGAGGAGGGGACAAGGGGATGGCAAAAGCTAGCAGGGCTGCTGGTGACCTAGTCCTAATCCAGGGTTTACCTCAGAGTCTCAGACCCTCACTCACTCTCATAATTTTCCTTCCTTCCTTCCTTCCTTCCATCCATCCTTCCTTCCTTCCTTCCTTCCTTCCTTCCTTCCTTCCTTTTCCTTTCATTTTCTCCTTTCNCCTTCCTTCCTTCCATCCATCCTTCCTTCCTTCCTTCCTTCCTTCCTTCCTTCCTTTTCCTTTCATTTTCTCCTTTCTTTATTCTTCATTCCCCTTTCCTTCTTTTTTCTTCCTTGCTCTTTTGTCCTCTTTCCTTCTTTTTCTTTGTCTTTCCTGTCCTTTCTTGGATGCTCAAATGCAAAAGAGGAAACATTCCTCACCTTGTGATCAAATGCCACTTAATTTATGGCCACTTATAAAAACCAAGCTCATTTTATCCCATGCTTGCAAACTATAAAGTAGTACAGCAAAACTGTCAAAATGATGGCTTTAATAGTTGATCAGAGCTCCTCAGTTTTTTTTAATGTACAACACCTTTAAAGTTTAAAAACAGAGGTAAGTTAGTTGCTTTTCTATTAATATATAATCTTTAAAAGGGCTCTTTTGTAGGGACCCTCCTATGGTCTAATTCAGATTGGAAATATAGCAAATGAAAATATTTTTCCCTACTTTGTCTTGTTTTCCCCACTGGAAATAGCTACTTGCAATACACAAGGAAGGGATAATTTCCTAAGAGCTCACAACTAAAGAACACCAGTGTGTACATGAGGTTTCTCAGGGTGGGGAAGGTGATAGGGATAGAACAGTCCCTCAAGGTCTCCCCAACCCAGTAAGACAGTGGTTGTCAACCAATGGGCCGGGGACCACTGGTGGTCCACAGAGAAATGTCTCCCCCAAAGCAATTAATCCAGGCTGTGCGGGAACACAAGGCTGCCCTTCCCATATGGCTCACCCATCTACTGGCCCCCACCCTTTGGCCAAGTGCAAACCTTACCTTGCGTAGAGCCACATGAGCTGGAACTGGAAGCTAAAACCAATGGCATGGATGGGAAATCCACCCTGCAGTGGCTTGCTTGACTTTGGTGGGAAAGTCAGTCCCATAATCCAGAGCTGAAGGAGTCACATGACTGGCCCTTTGGTCATCCCAGAGCAGCTCCTCCAGTCCATGGCAGACCGGTACATCTGGGTGGAGGAGCAGCTACTCCGGGTGATGCATGCAAATGAGGATTGACAGAGAGGGCAATCCAATGCAATCTCTCTCTCTCCCTCTCTCTCTCTCTCTTTCTGTGTGTGTCTGTGTGTGTGTGTCTCTGTGTGTCTCTGTGTGTATGTTTGTAAGAGAGAAAGTGATCTTCATCCAAGCTGCTGGTAGCAGTGTGAGCAGCAAGAACCTTCAAACAGTAAGGCTAGTCGTGGAATTGGAATCTGCTGGGTGCAGGAACCAACACCATCCATGGTCCTAGTGTGCTGCTCACTTACATGGGTCATCCTTACTGTTTAAAGGCAGAACAAAGCCTTCAATTGAGCAAGAAAGCACTGCAGGCCCAGGCCCTTCACATCTGCATGCAGCCCTTCAGAGTTCGCTGCACCAGGACAGGAATGAGACCCTGTCCTATGGAGCCTGCTGCTGCTTGGGTGGAGAGGAGGAGGAGGAGGAGAAAAAGAACAACAAGACTTTGTGCCAGCTGGCCAGGAAAGAGCAAGTCAGTCAGTGCTGACTGCCTTGTTGGGGAGTGGGGAATCATTGGGTGGCCAGAAGCTTAAATGTCCCAACTAAAGCTGGGATTGCATACAGTCTCTCTCTCTCATACACACACCCACACACCGAGAGAGAGAGAGAGAGAGAGAGAGAGAGAGAGAGAGAGAGNGAGAGAGAGAGAGAGAGAGAGAGAGAGAGAGAGAGAGTTTGGAGAGCCCCCTCCAGTCCCTCCCTCCCCCTCTCACTGTGGCGGCAGTTGCAGCATTTCAGTGCCTGTCTGGCAGGGCGCTCAGATAAGCCAGTATGGGGTATGGATTGGGGCGGTTCCCTTGCTTTGCTTTGTACTCCACCCCCACCGCGTCGCTGCTCAGGTGGTTCCTGCTGCCCACGTCACCGCCAGCAGCTTGGCTGAAGATAATTATCTCTTACACACACATACACACAGAAAGAATTTGGAGAGCCCCTCCTCTCTCTCTCTCTCTCTGTGCAGTAGTAGCTGAAGTGCTTCAGTGCCTATCTGGGGGGGCGCTCATATAAGCCAGCAGTTCTGCACTCCCCCTGCCTTGCTTTATATTCCACCCCCACTGCCTTGCTTTTGGCAATCACACCAGTGCATTGCTCAGCCTCCTGCTAGATTATGGCGGTGAGCAAGATGTGGTGAAGAATGAAGTGATGCAAAGAGGGGTGGAGAATGAAGCAAGGCAGGAGGTTAGAGCTGCCCCATCTTCCCTGTCCCACCCTGCCTTATCTGAGGCCCTTCAACCAGGCCAGTGAGGCCCTTCAACCCTCACCTCACCCACCCACCACCATCTCCCTCTTCACTAATCTTTCCAGGTCCTTTCACTACCTTTCAATGATTCTTTATGAATTCCATTCTTTCATGGTTAAAAGGCTGTTTCAAACTAATTCTCTATGATAAGAACAAGCTTTGCAAGGTTGTGCGAAGCTGCCAAGTCCTCTAGATAAAGTTACTAAGAAATATTTCAAACACAAAGAGTCACCAGACATCAAACAAGACATTCCAAATGTCCACCAGGCTTGAGTGCTTCTTTGCTTCCTGCAAAGAACTCCTGTTTTTCAGCTGGCTTTTATCTCTTAAGGGAAGGGACATTACCTTGCAGCCTTACTCCTAAGTTGCCCATGCTGTTGCAGTTGCTCTTTCCTTTGAGCAGCCCTGCAAGCACGCATAATGGGCATAGGCTCCTTGGGGACCTTTTTAACACTGCTGCCAGCCTCCACAATTTCCAAAAGCAGCATACCACTCCCTGATGGTCCTGGCCCCATCCCTTCATCACACGCAGGCCCCTCATTGGAGTCCTTGCTCTCCGAGACCTCAGCCATATGCACATGCTGCCAGCGAACTACAACAGTTATGCTCATTCAGTGATTTTAGGGGCTTTCTTAGGTAGTTTTCCATTATAGCTCCTCCCAAACCACCATCTCTGGGAAACTACATTGTCATGGCCTTGTCTTCCTGTTATGTCCATCTTAGCATTTTTGTAACACAATGGATCATTAACCAGTTCCGCTGGGTCAGGCTAACTATTATCCCCCACACATACCTGTAAACCAAAAATTACAAGCCTATGTTCTAGCCAGGAACCTGATATTTACACAACAAATTACAAAACATAATATGTTTATTAGATATAATTGTATAGCTGTCCAGTACTCATTGCATAGTTCAAATATCAGATAAACATATTCTTCATTTTCTCAGATGTAACTCATAATATATAATTTTCACATATAATAATTAACCCTCTCATTTGATACCATTTTACACCTGGCAATGGTCATTTATCTCCCTTAACATAAGCCTAACTTCTTGCTGGCTTAAGCACTTTCCTTCCATATCCTTTTTCTTCAGCTTACAACAACGAATAAAAAGCTTACATGCAGGCATACATTGGATACAAATACAAGAAATAAATCATATTAATTACAACAAAACCAAGGAATACATCCTTCAACCAAGTAAGATCTGGCAAACAATAAGTCAATCCATTTGTATTCTCTTGAATGCATTGCTATAATATATGTTAAATATGTAGTTATATTATGCAAAACCTTCAGCTTATATTCGATAAATTGAGCTTGATTGGAAATATTACATCAGTAAAGTCCATCGAATTCCTTGCATCTATGTCCCATTTGTAACAGGATATAATTAATAGCTACTCGATTCTGTAACACAGACTTCCTTATTTCACACATCTAATCAGCAATAGCAGCAATGGCAGATGAAGTTTCATTAATACTTCTTGCCAGGGCACAACCTAAATGTCTCAATTGCATATTATCATAATATGTAGCTGCCCAAGAAAATATTCCGAAGAATTCTGCTTCTACCTTAGACCACACTACCACTTCATCATTACAGTCTTTAGAATAAGCATCATTGAATGTAATGTCTCATTAAGTGCAAGTCTTTTTCCTCTATAGACCTTTTCATGTTTATCAAAATGTCCAGATGCACCCCACTGAACTATAGACCAGTGTACTGTAAGGAAAGTTGAAATAATGTGGGGTTCCTTGTGTTTAGATACATCCTCATGCTCATGTACATGCCCATGTATATCTCCATCTCTTTCTGTTGTATCATCTAATATAGGCTCTTAAAAAAACCTTGGATCATGATAAAGACTGGAATTCATCACTTCATAATATAGCTTTGTTTGCTTATGAACATTCTTAGCATGTGCTACCGCCATAATGGTTGTAGGACATCCAATTGTACAAGGACCTCCAACCGCATTAACAGGTATGAATGCATAAGCATAAGCTCCACAAAACATAAACTATCCTCTAGGTAAAAACAATACCTGTGCCATTCTATCTATTTCTTCAACTTCCATACAGTGAAAATCATCCTCAGTAGACAAGTATTGTTTTTTCTTGCTTCTTCTCTGGATGTTTATATTTCACACAATCATAAGCTGGAAAGATTGTTTTAACCTCAAAAACCAGCTTTTCCTGATTTGTCCATTTAATTGGCTTCACAGGAGAGCCAAATAAAGTAATCACCTTTGACAAATTATACAAAGTATAAGCATTAGGGTGTATAATAATTCTGGATTCAGCAAACAAAAACATTTCTGGCACTGGAATTCCTATAAAACAAGTGGACATAATATCTGAAACCGTAGTCTCCCCTCTTACACAAAAAGAATTGTTCAAATCCACTGTCATTAGTTCCAGAAAAACATTCTCATTCTTCTCTATTGGTTCTTCTATAACATGTCTTGCACTCCACCTTAAAGTTCTAGGAGCTTTAAAATATCCAACTGTACATCTACCTTTCCAGGGAAATGGAAGCTTTGTAAGAGCTATGTTGCTACACAAAAGCTTCCTCGAAGTACTTCTTAATTAAATATATGACATAATTAAATATATGACATAAACAACAATACTTCCTCCAAAGTTCTAAATTTTATATAGGAAGGTGAATAATTACCATATAGCTCAACACAATGATTATATAATTGTTCCATCTTCTTAGGCAATTCTTTATGACTAGTAACAATGTCATTTGTGCGGTTACACATTGGATATTTTTCCAAAAACAAACCATCAACTAATACAGATTCCAGCCTTAGCTATAGGTTCAATCAATGTCAGTGGTGTTTGCACTTGATAATATTCATTGTTGGGTTCAGTTTGGAAACACACCTGCTGCCATGTCATTGAATAACTAGGCAATACATCAAAAGCCTCCATTCCTACCCCACACAAGGCAATAACCACTATGAATATCATCTTCATATTTTTAAATGGATTAGGCCCCCACCCACCTTAAATGCCTGTAGTTTATACTTCAAAACTTACAACCAGTAATTGGAGTCTTACATCCACTTCTTTATCTTCTTCTGCACTCAGGGGATACACCACTTGCCCTCACCAATCTTCATATCTCAATATAATCAACAACACAAGAAACACCTTTATTACACTCAATCAAATAAGTAACTCTTCTTCCCAATGTCCCAGCTGACTCAGTAGTCAACAGCATCTGGAAAAGAATTTCCTAATGCTTACCACTGCTTTATCAGGACCCAGTCACCACTTTTAAAGTCATGCACATGGAAATCAAGAGGCAGTGTTTGTGCCAAAAGTCCTTTGGACCTTAAAAGAGAAAAACATTGGGCACTCATTGTATATATTTTCTCAGAAAAATATCTTTAAGTTCTATTCTAGGCAGTCCCACACTTCCAATATAAGGTATTCCAAACATCATTTCATACAGTGACATTCCAATATCTTTTCTCGGACAAGTACAAACTCTCAGAGCTAGAGGCAAACATTTTGTTTTATGGTAACTGAAGCTCTAACATTAATTTCTTTAATGTACTTTGCAATGTTTGGGTTTTTTTCTCCACCTCACCAGCCAAGCTAATGTGATAAGGAACGTGGTATTGCCAATCAATTCCCAGTTCTTTAATTACTAGATTCACAACATCAGAAGTGAAACTATCAATGGATTCAACAAACCCATATCTAGATATAATATGTTCCAATATTAATTTTACAGTCATCTGAGCATTTGCTTTCGCACATAGAAAAGATTCCACCCATCTAGTCAAATAATCAACTATCACCAACAGATATTTCAAAGTTTCCACTGCTGGCATTTCAGTATAATCAACGTATATTCTCTGGAATGGCCAAATAGCCAAATCTCTTCCTCCTTTCAGTTGTTTATACATTATTTTCTTACTTATTCTTACACAAATTCCTGACTACTTTTCCTACCTATTTGCAATAGCTATTGTATATATATATATATGTGTGTGTGCTGTTTATCTTCCCTCGGATATTATCCCACGTCATTGTAGTGTTCTTAAAGTTGTAGCAACGTTTCAGCAGAATCTCATCTGCCATCATCAGGTCAGTGCGTATGGATGTGTGTCTCCAGACTTTTTGGTTTTCAAATTCAGAGGCTCTGGTCCATTTCTGATTGGCATAGGAGCCTGTGTCTGTGTTCACTGACTTTGGAGTTTGATCTTCATTGGTGTTTCTGGTTCTTCTGTCTGTTTTTTGGCTTTGATTGGGCGGCAAACACTATGTTCTTGTGTTGGAGGCCTTTCAGTGCAGCTGGCTTCGTCTGTGATAAGGACGGCTGCTATTCATCAGCAAGTAGGTTAACCTGGGTCCTGGTGGGGGTTGTTGCTTGGAGTTGGAGCATCAGAGGGAGTCTGTGTCTTATGCTCAGGTTTTGTCTGTTTGTGTGTGTGGAGATCTTTCTATTTGAGGTGCAGGTTTCCAAATGATTGACAGTCTGCTGATCAATCTCTTCTATTCATGCTTTCAGGTCTTTTTCAATCCTATGGCTTCTTGATGATTTCTGTTTGGGTTTCTATAGGGCTAGAGTTAATTAGTGCCATTGAAGTTTGATGTTTGACCTGTGAGATTTAACACTGTGTATGGACTGTGGAGGAGGTTTGTGTTTCCAGCTAATTTACTGCATTTTTGTGTTCATCTAGGCGGTACTTATTTCTTCTGTTAGTCTGTCCATGTATTGTGGCAGGATGATGTACCAGGGATTATTCTCAGTTATGCCTTGGTTTTCCAGTGTCAATTTTATCTTTGGTCCTTCCTCAGAATGGCTGTCTATTTTTTTGTCTGTATTTGAAGGCAGGTCTTTGATGTGATGCCTGTGTGGTATCTTACTGATTTTATCTGAGATCCTCTTATTAGGGCAAGCAGCTGTTCCATAGATCTGTTTGGTCTTTCTTAGCGTCTCTGTTATGTCTTGAGTTGTTTTTGTGGATTCAAGTATGATTTTTTTTTTGGAAGCCATTTTGGCTTGTCAATACTACTAAGACAAAAATCAGTAAATACTACCACAGGATCACATTCAAGACTGCCTTCAAAACCAGATCAAAAAATAGCAGCCATCCTTAAAACCCCAAGACAAAATTGAACCTGTGAAAACAGGCATATTACAAACGCTTCCCTGTGCATCCATGCCCGCGGCCACATACATTGGCGACAATAAAAGGAATAAAGTACCCTCCTGGGATGTAACACAATAAATGCAGTAAAAAGGCTGGAACCCACCTCCTCACTAGTTCTAACACATTTAAAACCACAGGTCACACACATCAACTTCATGGCATAAAACCTAAGGCCACCTATAGCAAAACCCAGCCACAGAGATATCAGAGAAGGCATAAGATTTGAAAAAGACCTTGTAAAGCTGAATAAAAGAGATGATCCAGAGACTGTTCAATCATTTGGAATACCTGCACTTTCTTTCAAAAAGAGAAGAATCTTCTCAACACCACAAGTCTCGCAAAACAACCTGAGCACAAACAGAACAGACCAACAGACTCCCTCTGATGCCTCCGAGCTCAATACTACCCCCCTCTATCAGGCACACCAGATAAAAACCTGAGCTTTCCTAATAGGATAAACGCCATCCTTTCACACGAAAGCAAAGCTGCATCATTCCGAAAGCCACTTCACAGTGCAGGAACAAGAGTGTTGCCAGCATTTAAAGCCACAAAACAGACAGAAGAACCAGAAACACCAAATCAAACAAACTCTCAGAGCTCAATAAACACACAACAAGGACTCTACCAACCAATAGGATAGGCTAGCTCAATTTTAAAACCCAGGTGTGAGACCCTGACCCCATACAAACTCCTACAGAGCCTGATGATGGCAGATTAGAGATTTTGTTGAAACTGTTGGTTCCACAACTTTTTAATACGCCACTACATGACGTGATAATACCTCCATGAAGATGTACAGCACACATGTATTAGTACCGCGAAAAACTTTTATTTATATATTATTATATATTATATTATATTAATTATATATCTAATTATATATTATATTTAATAAATATAATATATAATATATATATATGTCGTGTGTGTGGTGTGTGTGTGTTGTGTGTGTGTGTGTGTGGGTGTGTGTGTGTATTTGTGTGGTGTGTGTGTTGTGTATTTGTGTGTGCTGTTTAGCCTTCCTTTGGAATATTATCCCACGTCATATTGTAATACTTTTATATGTATGGTGCAACGTTATCAACAGATTCTCATTCTTGCCATCATCTAGCTTCTGTATAGGATGAAAGACGTGAACTGACATTCTGTAACTAAGTATCCTTGCTGAAAATCTTATAAAATATATAGTGTGTGTGTGTGTTCATGTGTGTGGTTAGAGTGTGACTGAATCTCAGCTTCCGTATTATCCCACGTCATTGTAATATTTTTAAAGTTGTAGCAACGTTTCAGCAGAATCTCATCTGCCATCATCAGGCTTCTGTATTGTCATTACAATGTATTCCGTCATTACAATGACATGGGATAATACCCGAAGGAAGCTGAACAGCACACATGTATGTACTCGCGAAAACCTAATGTTAAACTTAAGGTTCCTTCATTGAGGGAAGGATAAATTCAAGTAAACAACAACAACAACCCCATTGTGAACTCTTCTAGTCAATTCCAAATTATGTCTTGAGAAGATTTACAATGAGACCTAACAGTAAAAATTTAATAGAATCTGATATGCATCTATGAGGGGAAAAACAAAGAGAGAAAAATGATAAGTAGATACATAGGGAAAGAATTTGAATAAAACACTTGCAAGATACTGTGTGTTTCCTTCATTGTTGTGCTTTTTGTGAAAAAGCAAAATATTAGGAGGAAACTGGAAACATTTTGCTGCTCATTTCCAGGTGTAGTGCTAGCAAATACTGCATTCTAACCACTGAAGAGCACTAATAATGCTCTTCAATGGCATTATATTAGCCTGGAAAATGGAAATAATAAATATTGACAGGCAAAGGTTGTTTATTTATTTTGCTAATTTCATAAAGTGGTAAAATTGGGATTTATTTAAGATTTATGATTGAAACTGAATGAAATTTACATTGACAAATTTTCATATTTTAAAAAGGGCCACCCCAGCCCAGTGTGTAATTTGTGTGGAGTACCGGGATGCTACTTGAAGCACAGCCATTAGATAAAATCACAGAAATAACTGCAATAAAGCTTTTATTGGGGAATGGAGGGTAGGAATAGAGATGGCACTAAATGGAATTTAGTGCAAGAGGGCTTTCTATGCCAGCAGTAGTCCTACCTTCCTAGAATTCCTTGCATGTTAATTACCCTTATTAAATACTTTTTTGCAACTTTTCCAGAATGTATCATTGAACATCTAAACTGTTCACAGAATCCAGAAAAACCTATGCATCACAATTTATGAAAAAGAAACTTTCTTTGTGGAGCTTCTTGTCTGCACTAGAATTATTACATTAAAAATAGCAAGGCTTAACCTGTACTTTTGATTATGCTATTTTTCCCCCTTGGAGTCTTTCTGTCCTGGATTCTTTATTGATGTCATGATAAAACAGAAAGAGTTTCAGACACTTGTGCAATTCATATACCTTCCCATTCCTCATAAAAGTATTAATTTCAAAATGATGAAATGTTAGATGGTTTGAAGACTGATAAATAAGCATACTTTCAGAATTTTGCAATATGATAGTTCATCAAGAAATACGCAATCTGTGAACCATTTCTCCATATAGTTAAAATTATTCTGCTTATGATAATTTCTGAGTCAAGCATGTATTTTATATATTTGAATTTTCTTTTGTTTTCTTGATCTTAATTTGTAATTGATTCTCCAGTTTTGATCCTGGTTAGTTGTTTTTCCTATGGACCCTGGCTTATTGCTTTGTGGCAGCAATATCAGCAATATCAATTGAATATGAATGAATGTTAGAAATTTAATTAATGATAATAAGATTTGAATATTTAATGGTACTTATTCTTGTTATTTAGACTCTTTAATTGAACTGAATCTAGTAGAACTTATACTTTCCTATATGATAATATATAGATACTACCAATATATTGATAATGGAAACATGTCTGGAAAGTGAATTGAATTTTGAAAGAGAAGAATAGACAAGACCTCTCTTATTTTCCAAAAGCCTGAAAACAAAAATGGGGAAAATTCAATTATGCCTTTTTATTGGGATTAATTTATTTCTACCTTTACAAATAAGAAGCTATGGGGAAATCAATGTTATTACTCTCCCTTCTGTATTCATGTAGCAATTCCCATAATGAAATCTAACTACAAATGTCTTTAAAAAAAAAAAAAGTTCATAANCAAATGTCTTTAAAAAAAAAAAAAGTTCATAAAGACAATTGTCTCCCTCCCTCCCTCTCCCTCTTCCTTCTCTTTCTACCCACCTCTTTCTCTTTCTTTCCTTCTCTCTCACACAAAGGATATTCCATACAAGACTAAAAAACTGGATTTTGGTAATTTAATTAGATGAAAAAAACATTATGTGGGATCGGCTGTTGTTTGCATTTTATCTTCTGAAAATACAGTTTCAGCATGGAGGGGGAAAAAAAGGATTTTGGAAAAAGTGTAGGAGAAGATTCCTGTGCAGTGTGGGAGAAACATCTGCTTTGTGTCCACCAAAGACCACCAATGATGCCCTTGTATAACTCTATAAAGGAAAATAAATGTGGGAGGATGACAGCTACATGACTGGATGTAGATTGGGGAAAAGCCAGACACATATAGTAAAATAAGTTTCTATTATTTGGACACACCTCTCTTTCCCTCGTGGAATTGTTTTTCATTTCCAGTTTTTATAACAAACTTTTCTTTTAAAATATAAACTAAATTAAATTATAAACTAAAGGAACAGTCCTGCATAACTACTGGCAAGTGTGCTTATTCCTCTTGTATAATGCCACCCATAGATACATAGATTAGATAGACAGACAGACAGACAGACAGACAGACAGACAGACACATAGATAGATGATCTGGTTTTATTAGCAATAGAAATAAATAGAGAAATGTCCAATGCTAATTTTAGAACTATTAGTTGTAAGTCACAAGGGAGGATATCCTTCTCTGAAAAAAAAATCCTATGTTTAAACCTATGAACATGGTTTTCTTCCTGTTATTATCCCTGTGCCTGGTTAGGCTCACATGTCAGGCTCGGGTTTAATTGAGATTGACTTTGTCCTTTCTTTAAATCAAAAATATTTTTTCTAGGAAAAATATTTTTTCTATTCTCTAGTAATAGAAAAAAATATTTTTTCTATTTTTTCTTTTTTCTAGAAAGGTATACATTCAGATAAATCTTGCCTAAAAGTAGGTACTCTCTTGTGTTACAGAAGAGTATTGCTATTTCTTGCATTTTTCTACTTATTAGCTATAGTATTTAGAGAATTAAAATAAGTTAATATTTTAATAAGTGGTAACAGAGTTGTATTTACAATGATTATGCTAATAGATTTTTCTTATTAATTAGGAGCTATAGATTTTTTTCAGGAATGGAAATTTTAAAAAGTGGAGTATATTCATTTATTATAATTCTTCCATGAATCTTACACCATGATTTTTTTTAAAAAAATGGCTATATTTAAAACATACCAAAATAAGTTATTATGTGCTTCATTGATTATAGAAAACTGATAGTACTGATCATATCAAACTCTGGAAAGTGCTTAGAAAATGGGAATACCAAAAAATGTAATTATGCTCATGACAATTTATGTATAGATGAGGAAGCCACAGTATAATGAAACATGATTCTAAGGTATCAAAGAAATATGCAAGACCGTATATTCTCCTTTTATTCAGTGTATATGCAGAATGTATTTTAAGTAATATATTAGATTGTTGGAAAAAATGTTCAAATGCCATGATTTCTCCAGACTTACAAATTGTGCAAGTCATGGCATTCTCTGGGACCATAGGACACACCTACAGTCCAAGAGCAAATCTCTGCTCATGCTTTATGCAACTTTCCAGCAGTGGGAGTTCACCGATGTCAAGGCAAAAAATTAAACATCAGTCAACAACAGCAAGAATTTTGGAACAAGTTCTTCTAGGAGCCATGGTGAGTGTTTCCATGAAATACAACACTTGTTCCTGAAAAAAGCCCATACCAGAGGTGGTATTCAACAGGTACTGACCAGTTCTGGAGAACCAGTAGTGGAAATTTTGAGTAGTTCAGAGAACTGGCAAATATAACCTCTGACTGGAGATTTTACAGTATCCTCCCCCTGCCACACCTACCAAGCCACACCCACAGAACCGGTAGTAAAAAAAATTGAATCCCACCATTGGCCCCTCTCCATAGCAACTCCCTATGTGCTATTCTCCAGGTGATCTTGTGATGAGGGGAGAGGTCTCCTTCTCCCAAATAGTTGGGTTGCTCTGCCTGACTCGGCTTGCTTTCCGTTCTCTGCACTCAAGGATCAGGGAGAGAAGCATTTATTGTCACTGGAATTCTGCCGCTCCTCTGCTCCACTGCCTGCCCTGTCTATCTTCTCTCTCCTTTCTCAGTCCACCTGCACCCTCTGTTCCACCCTGCCTACCTTTCTGACGCCCGAAGAAATTGGGACTGCCTCATCCCCAGGTCATTCCTCATGGACCATAGGAGCTGCACCCACTCCTCCATCAGCCCTGACTGCATCCCCTTCTCCTCCTCGGACCCAGGCTCCAATGGTTTCTGATAGCAAAATTTGGATCAAATGTACATGGCACTAGTTTTATTGTGTAGTAAAAGATAGACAATCTTTCCTTAGAAACTCCTTTATGAGAGATTGAGTCAACAGCTCTCATGGTTTAAAAATTATAATGAATAATACTAATACTAATTATAATTCAACCTATCATTATATAATAGTATTTTGAATCATAAAGGAAAAGTCCTTACTCCTTTGAATGTTGATCATGTACCAAAAATACAGTAGATTTTTCCAAAACTTATATAGTTTCGGAAAATCATTTAAATGAGTTTAGTATTAAAGTAGTATGCTCAATATGATATCCAGATTATAACATACACTGACTAACATCCCTGGTCATCACTTTTGTATCCACTCTGGAAGAGATTGCATTTAAACTATATTTTCACTACAACTTTTTTTCTTTTTTTAAAAGTAACCCTTTAATTGTGGGTAGAGCCAAGGAACTGCATGCAGCTGAACGTTTACTGGCTGGATGCCTTCCCTGACAACTACATGGAGTTTGCAACACATATTTTCTTCAAGTGGGAAGTGAGCATCTTCATCTCTACAGCATTATGCTATATTTTCACTACAAAAGACCTAATCCTCCAGCAGTCACATAAGTCATTGCCTCACAGCCTCATCTTACTCTTGATACCCATTACCATTTGAAATTTTGCCCTCCATTCCAGCAACCAAATGCCACTCACATTGCTTGGGTGCAAAGACCAAAGGAAGGTAGGAAATAGGACATCTGCTATTGTTATGAGGCACACAATCTATGGGTTTCTAGGAAGCATAGAAATACACCAGGATCAAGTGGTTGTAACTAATTGCAGGGACTGCTGCAGGGACTACAAGTTTTGAAATTTGAATAATGAGTTTTTTCATATATTCTGTAAATTAGCCTATTTGAGGTCCCAAAGATGACTTTTCAAGATGCAACTGGACCTTCTTATTTTTCTTTGAAGACATTTTACTTCTCATCCAAAAAGCTTCTTCAGCTCCTATTTGAAGTACTTGATTCAAAAAATGTTGCTACATGATGCACCATTTTGCCCAGTGGTGGGATTCAATTTTTTTTTTTTTACTATTGGTTCAGTGGGAGTAGCTTGATGGGCATGGCAGGGGAAGGATAGTGTAAAATTTCCAGTCAGAGATTTTACAGAGTCAAAATTTTCACTACCGGTTCTCCAGAACTGGTCAGAACCTGCTCAATACCACCTCTGATTTTGCCGCATTAAAGTTGGCAAACAGACAGGACAGTTTTAGTAATGTATAACTGTGCATTTACTTATTTTTATAAATAATATCACGACTCTCTTTTTATAATTATTTCTATTTAATCATCAAAACTATAGATCATAAGTATTTTCTTTGTCTGTATTATTTAAAAAGTCCACAGAGAATTTTCAATTAGCAATAAACAGAGATGTTGTCTTTAATCAAAGAGGTGAATTTGATTATCTCAGCAAGTTGCAATCACACATTGTTCTATGTGTATAAAAGAACCAAAATTTTACTCCATTTTATCATACAGTTAATCCTCAAATGATGACTGCAAATGCCAAGTGTCCAAAGGTCATGTAACCAGGGAGAGAAGCCAAATTGTCATAACACCAAATCTGTGTCCTAAGTACACCCAGATAGGTCAACCATCGCTTGAATGATAGTTTAATAAAATTCTGTTTTAAAGTCAGAATATTCAATACCATAATTTTTTGCCTACTTTGAAATTTTCTGATAATTGAGAGTTGGAAAACTATTAAGAACTATGTCCCTCTATTGTTCTCTTGACTTTATTTGTATTTTCCTTGACAGAATTTGTTCCAGCATTTCTGCTTGGTGTTGCTTTTTTATTTCCACACTGACATCTATTGTAGCTTTGTGGAAAAGGCTTTTGAAGATACACTGTTATTCACTGTAGAAGGCTTAGTTTCAGTATCTTACATATTTCAATCATAACCAAATTTCACCAAACAAATCTAGAGTAGTTTTCATGTAACTGCCTTTTTAGCTACATAAATACAGTCTTATAATAATGTTGCATTGCTGATTATGATCCTACATTTAAAGTTAATACAGACCTTTGTTATTGTTTTTATTATATTTATGTAAATGTTATTTTTCCTCTACTATTTATTTATCTAGTAATTTTATGCTTCACTTTTGCACATTATAAATCAGAAGGGGGAGAATGTTTGGCCCCTGGGCAGCTTGTGACCTTCACTAATTCAGCACAAACTATAATATTTCATCAGAACACTTAATACCAAATTGCAGTTCTATACTATATTGGTCTATATTGGTGTTTTCCTCTTGTGGGGATGGGAAGAAAAAATATAAATACAAGTATGATCTTTTTAGGAGGTAACCCTAACTCATTGTTGCTCTCAAGGCTGACCAGCACTAAAATAAAGATGAAGGAAATACATCCATTCTAATTCTGCTAGTTTTCTTGGTGGGCTTTGATAAACTTGACCATGGCATCCTAATTGATCATTTGTAAGAGTAAGGGACTAGAGGTATTTATAGTGACTCTTTTGATGGGTGGTTGCCATATATGGCTTTAGGGAGGTCAACATCAGACACTCACCACTATATTATGGTGAAATGCAAAGCTGGATCTTTTTCTCTGTCTTGCTAATAGGTCCTCAGGCTGTGTATTGACAAGTACAGTTAAAAATCATTGCTATCATTTGCAACTACTATCTGTTATTGATGCACAATTTTGGTTTATTGACCATTATAGGGACGTTTGTGATTATAGAGCCAAATTGGTAGGATTAATAAAACCCCCTCATTGATCACTGCCACTTAGGAGAGTGGTCTATTTTTAATTCTGGCAGATCAGAGTTTGGATAATTTTGTTTTATTAAAGAAATGAAAAAAGCATCGATTTGTTCTCTTGGATTCAGGGATGGATTCTACTGGCTTGAACCAGATCGGGCGAACCCCTTGTTCCCATGTTCTGCTTGCTCCAAACCAGTTCACTGCAACAGGAAGGGGGTCCATCTTCCTGCCCCTGCTTTTTCCTGTGCACGTCTGAGTGCTTTGCTATGCCTCAGCTATTTTCTTCATAGAGGCTGCAGTTGAAGGTAAATATGAACTTGCCTTTTTAAAATGAGAAGCGTGTGATCACTGAACCAGTTGTTATACCAATGGAATCCCATTGTACAAATCAGTAAGATCCATAAGAAGCTCTATAGTAGTCAGTGGCAAAGAACATATTCAGGAGATCTGAAAAGAGATGATTGTTTTCTCATAGAATGGTAATGTGAAAGTCTGCATGATAGGAATTCCCACATTTTGTCTTAATTTTAATAAGTCACTCATCTCTGCTATTCTTTTTTTTTAAATCTTTTTAAGCACTTTTATTTTTATTGGTACTTTATTACTTTACTTGTTTAGCAATATTTGTGTGGTAAGTCTTGGAAATGCTATTTGGCCTTGAAGAATGGAACATAACTTACATTATCTTTTCTTTCTAAATGTTATATCTGGACATTATCCCTATCATTTAAGATGAGATGTAAGATAAGAGAGATTTTTAAAAATTGGCAAGTTAGTATATTTAAACCATTTGTTCCCAGCTTAGTCTTTCCAGAGTTCTTTGCATGGATTTTTAATGACCTTCATGACAAAAAATCTTCAAGTTAACTTACTATGTCTCAATAAGAATTATTTGTAAAGGCAAAAATGCTATGAAAATAAGTTTATACGACAACTAGAATATATTTTGTTATCTATTCTTGGTGAGAATTGCTCTGTATTGGCAAAATAATAAAATTGTTTTATATATTGTAATAAAATATGATTTTTAAAAAACAATAAGTCAATAGACTTGTGCAGAAGTGGGTTAGCTTGCCAGGGCTTTTATTTATATAAAATTTATAAGGCCACCCAACTCCATTATGACTTTTACATATTTATTTACATCAAATTTATAAGGCCACCCAATTCAGTGATAACTCTGGATGGCTGATTACAATAAAAACAATATGAAAAACATACATCAAGAGAGAAAAATGATTCATATTTGAAATAGAACAAAACACCCAGTCTATCATACACTGACCAAGCCAGGAGAAAAATCCATGTTTTTAATGATTTATTAAATAAGGTCAGGAAAGGACTATGTAGATCTTTGGGAAGATACTGTTCTACAAAGCAGAAGAAGTTATAGTGTAGGTCCTGACTTAGAAGCACAAGATGATATTGTTTAAATTATGGGATCAAAGCATGTCTGATTGTACAGAAGCTTGTTAATGTGTTCTTTCAGAGATCATAACTAGCTTTATAGATTCTAACCAGTACTTTGAATTGTACCTGGAAATTAACTGGTTTATCACTGTAGTGCTTCTTGTAAATAATGGTATGAAGTGGGAATACCTTGACATGCCTATTATTGCCTTCATCATTATGTACCAAATACAACTCCTAGAAGTCTTCAACCATGTACAACATATTACAATAATCTGTGGCATGAATTTGGAGAACTTGGAGTTTGGTATATGAATGCACATAAGTGGTGTACAAAACATTGCTATTAAACATTTCCTAGCCACAGTCGCTCCCTGGTTTTGAACAAATCCTATGAATCCATTAAAAATGGCAGAATATGCACTTGTAAAGAAAAAAGGGCTACCATATATAATGAAAATTCTCTGAAAGTGAATGGTCCCAGTACTCATAGAGCTGAAACTATCTACAGATAAAGGAGAACAACTGTCGTACAATGCATTCTAATTCTGCATTCCTAGTATCTCTTTTTCAGAAATACTGGAAAATTCTAACATTTAAATTAGAATAATTTTTAATACAAAGCATTTACCTATCACTGAACTACTGTCTTTCAAATTTTTGTTCTTGTAGCTCCTCTGTAGATATTCATCCTTAAAGAAGCTTTTATGCTTCCTGATTTGCACTTTATCGAATCAAATGGACCAAGGTGTTGACAGATGGTGGCCCCCCAAAAAATCAAAATTGGCAGTCCTAATTACAACAATGTGATTAAGGTTCTGTTAATTTTTTAAAAAATGTGTGGAACTTCAATCATACTATCATGGCTTTAACTTGACTTTTTATTACCATACTCTGAGACCTTTTTAAATTTTCAAAAGATTCATAGCTACACATGTAATTTCCCCCCAGATCTCTCCATGGCACTTGTTGCTCTGTATCAGGGGTCGCCAAACTTTTGGACCTCAGGGACCACCAAACTCATACTTTTAAATCCCAAGGACCACTAATATG
>BHFT01021136.1:0-43934 GCA_004320025.1 Laticauda laticaudata
TTTAACATCCCCGCTACATACTACCCACGTCCATTCTTTTCTGTTCTGTTTATGCAAATTTTCATCACTTTTTGGAGCGGATGAAAATGAATGGAGCCACCCCCGTAATTTTGCTCGTCCTTTATGCATAACTTTTGCGTCCATTGGCCAGTGGGACCTAGCCTTAAGGATCAAATGGGAACAAAGCTCGCTTTTCTGTGTTAAGCTGCAGGTTATATATAGATTTTGAAACCAATAATAAGTATGTGCCAGGACCTGTCATAGGTCACTTCTTTTCAATGCTGTTCTAACTTGAAATGGCCACTAAGTGATAAGAAGCACCCAACTGACAAGGAGGAGGGATCGAGTGTGGAACTAGCCTTGAGTCAGTGTGTAACCACAAAAATTCTAGAATCGACCTTCCTTAATTTCCTTGGAGGCTTATCTAATTCTTCCCAAGAGAAGGTTGCTAGTCTCGGCAGATTCCTGTATTATACATAAAACATAGAACATAGAATAACAGAGTTGAAAGGGATCTTGGAAGGAATCTAGTCCAACCTCCTGTTCAAATAGGAGACCCTGTCCCATTGGAGACAAATGACTGTCCAGTCTCTTCTTGAACACTTTTGGAGTTCAAGAAGTTCGACAACTTTTGGAGGAAAGCTGTTCCACTGGTTAATTGTTATCACTATTAAGACATTTGTCCTTAGTTCTAGATTGGTCCTCTCCTTGATGAGTTTCCATCCATTGTTTCTTGTCTGGCCTTCTTGTGCTTTGGAGAATAGCTTGATTTCTTTTTCTTTGTGGAAGCCCCTAGGATATTAGAACATTATTATTAGAATGTGCTAATTGTTTCTGACTCTAGGGGGCGGTGCTCATCTCTGTAACAAAGCCGAAGAGCCAGTGCTGTCCGAAGACGTCTCCATAGTCATGTGGCTGGCATGACTAAATGCCGAAGATGCATAGAATGCTGTTCCCTTCCCACCAAAGATGGTCCCTATTTTTCTACTTGCATTTCTACATGCTTTCAAACTGCTAGGTTGGCAGAAGCTGGGGCAAGTAACGGGAGCTCGCTCTATTACGCGGTGCTAGGGATTCGAACCACAGACCTTTCTGATCGACATGCTCAGTGTCTTAGTCACTGAGCCACCGTGTCTTTTTCACGAGACTAGACATACTTAATTCCTGCAACTTCTTTTCATAGATTTTAGCCACTAGCTGTCTTATCATCCTAGTTGAGCTGTGGTGATTAGAATGTGATTAGAATGTAATACTGCAGGCTATTTCTGCTGACTGCCAGCTGATTGCATTTTGGCAGTTTGATTCTCACCATCTCAAGGTTGACTCAGTCTTCCATCCTTCCAAGGTGAGTGAAATGAGAACCCAGATTATTGGGGGTAATATTCTGACTCTGTAAACTGCTTAAAGATGGCTGTAAAACACTGTGAAGTGGTATATAAGTGCTATTGCTACTTCTCTTCTCTGCACTCTTTCCAGAGTCTCAACATCTTTCTTTTAATATTGTGTTGACCAAAACTGGATACAGTATATATAATAAAGTAGTTATTTATTTATTTAATTAATTTTTATTGCCGCCTATTCATGGAAATATAATTAGCTTAAACTCTGTACATATAGGTCTGACCAGTGGTGGGATTCAAAAAAAATTACGACCTGTTCTGTGGACATGGCTTGGGGGGCATGGCAAGGGAAGGATGCTTCAAAATCTCCATTCCTTCCCCATTCCTGGGGGGAAATTACTGTAAAATCTTATTAACCTGCTTTCCAGCTCTTCCAGGGCAACAAAAGAAGACCCAGGCAATCAGCTGGGACTTGGGAGGCAGAGAATAGATGGGGTTAGGATCAGTCGGGGTGGTATTCTCAACTACTCAAAATTCCTGCTACCTGTTCTCCAGAACTAGTCAGAACCTGCTGAATACCACCTCTGACACTAAGTGAATGGTTATAAGCCAATGATTACCTGTAATCTTTCACCCAAGCTTAATCTGACACTTTTGAATGTAGATCGAGCCATATGTAAAGTGTCACATCACCTCCCATCATTCAGATGACTTCAAAGAGTTTTTTGCCAACAAGTTTGGCCAAATTATTATGCAACCCTCAGCATTATGGAAAAAAAAGAAGAATGAATCATCTGTAATGATGAAGGGAGAGCAGACTCCAGTCCTTTTCAGCTGACTTAACACTGTGTAAAGCACCGAAAATTATTAATTGAACATCTTGATTATAAATTAGGTGGAAATAATGTTGAAGAAGCATCCCCTAGTCATTGAGGTTTATTATTAAGTCTTCACACCCGAAGATTTGAATTCCATTACAGCAGTGGTAAATATTGTGATTATGAGAGAATCAGGAAGCTCCAGAGGCTGCAAAATAGATTTTCAAGAAGAGTGGAGGGACACTCAAGACCCCATTTGAACTGATGAATTTTGAAATGTCATTTTCGCTATTTTGGCCCACCAATTGCCCAATGAGAGAGTTATTGGGGCATGCAAGGCCTGGCTGCAACTGTCCAAAGATAAATAGTAGGGAAGCTGCACCCTCTACCCCATCCTAGCTTAATTTTTACCTGTGCACCCTGGAGTGGGTGGGGTCTAAATTAGGGCTTATTTTGGGGGTAGGGCTTATATTGGGTGCATTTGTAAACATCAAACTATGACTTACTTTTGGGGAAAGTTGTATTTTCGGGGAAATATTGTAATCTTCTTTCATGTAAAGAATAATATTCCTTTATTTCTTGACATAGATTGACAGACAATGTCCAACTTCCAACATCTCAAAGCACTTTACAATAGAGATTATGGCTAGAAACCAAGACCATGAATTGTAATCCCACCATAGGCACCAAAGCCAACAGGGTTTTTTTGAGACAATCACCAGGAGATTGTGAGTTATAGTCCCACTTTTTTACAAGAAAAGAAAGAACAAGCTCAGAGAGCATCAAGGATCACCCAGTCCTCCTTCTCCTCCCATTCCTGTTCCCCTCCCCCTCCTGCTCATCTTGTCCACATCTCCAGTCCCTTCTAGCACTGATGATGTGAGCTACTTGGGTCATGAAACATCTACAAGAAAATGCTAAAAGGACACCAACAAGTTGTCTTCTTCTTGTTGTTCTTCTTCTTGTTGTTGTTGTCCTTCTCCTCCTCCTCCTCCTCCTCCTCCCCTCCTCTCCCTCCTCCTCTCCCTCCTCCCTCGCTTCTTCCTTCTTCTTCTTCTTCTTCTTCTTCTTCTTCTTCTTTTTCTTCTTCTTCCTCCTTCTCCTCCTCCTCCTCCTCTTCCTCCTTCTAGCACTAATGATAATCTCTAGTTCAGTAATGAAATGTCTGCTAAGTAACAACCAATCTTAGAAAGCACCATGAATGTCAAAAACCTTTAAGTTAGAGGTAGTCTGTAGCTTGATCACGAAGATAGAAAAGTAGAGTTTTCTACCTTATTGGAGCAGCAAACAATCTTGACCCTGAAACAGCTCCAGAGGTTATTATATCAATTAAACTTTTCAAGTTCCACCCATGAATGATTCCTATATTGTAAAATGTAACTGATTAATCATTTTCCCGACAATGAAATTTCAGAATCAACTCCTCCTCCTCCTCTTCTTCTTCCTCCTCCTCCTCCTCCTTCCCCAACTTCTTTTTCTAAGGAGAGAACTACTAAAATTCAGAAGGATCACTCTTTGAAGATTATTTTTGACCTGAGAACATTCAGAGCCTCATAAACAACGGCTGGGTGTAAATCAATGGAATGTGTGTCTTTTTGATTTATAGCAATGAAGTGTTTTGTGTAAATCAACCCAAGATTCTCAAAGAAAGGTGCCAGGAGGCTTTGGGGCAACTGAGATTTATCTTTGAAAAGCTGACTTCAAGCAGGATCAACTTCGCTGAAATATCATCCTCCCACTTTTAATGTTTCTTTTCTTTCTTCTTTTAATAAAAAAATAAAGGAAAACAAATGCATTTGGGTTAGAGTATAAAAAGGGCTCTGGAAAGATGTGTTGACAATTTAGAGTGCAATCTTGTCTTAACTGTTGAATTAATTAAGTGTACAGATGCTGGAAAGGAAGAAAAGAAGGGGCTTTTTAGGCGGGGAAATCAGAAAGAGACATCAGAGCAAAAAAGCAATCGTACTTACACTTATATACCACTTCATAGTGCTTTACAGCCCTCTCTATGCAGTTTACAGAGTCAGCATCTCACCCCAAACAATCTGGGTCCTCATTTTACAGGTCTTGGAAAGACAGAAAGCTGAGTCAACCTTGAGCTAGTAAAGATTGAACTCCAGACAGTGGGCATAGTGTGCAGTGTGCCACCATGGCAAAGAAGGGAGGGAGGGAGGGAGGGAGGAAGGAAGGAAGGAAGGAAGGAAGGAAGGAAGGAAGAGGAAGGAAGGAAGGAAGGAAAGGAAGGAAGAAGGAAGGAAAGGAAGGAAGGAAGGAAGATGTTGAAACTCAGAAAAAGCGCAGAGAAGGGCAACCAGGATAAAGAGGGGACTGAGGGCTAAAACATACGATGAACAGCTGCAGGAACTGGGCTTGGCTAGTCTAGTGAAGAGAAGGACCAGAGGAGACAGGAGAGCAGCCTTCCAATATTTGAGGGCTGCACAATAGAGGAAGGGGTTAAGCTATTCTCCAAGGCACCTGAAGGCCAAGACAAGGAATAAATGATGGAAACTGAACAAGGAGAGATTTAACCTGGAAATAAGGAAAAACTATCTGAGAACAGAGTGAGAACAATCAACCAAGGAACAGAAGTTGCCCTTGGAAGTTGTGGGAAGCAACTACTTGAGACTTTCAAGAAGAGATTGATGCCATTTGTCAGAAATGTGTAGGAATGCCCCACTTGGGTGGGGGTTGGACTAGATGACCCATATAATGTCCCTTCCAACTCTGATTATCTAGGAAGGAAGGAAAGAAGATAGGAATAGAAGGAAGGAAGGAAGGAAGGAAGGAAGGAAGGAAGGAAGGAAGGGCAATAGCATTTAGACTTATATACCATGGCACCTTATAGTAGCCACCGCTACTCTCTTCCCTAGATATCCTTAGGGAAAGCTCTACCCACAATGGCATGACTCCTTACAGTTCCAGATTACTGATCTAGAAATCTCAGATTAATCTTGCAATACTGCATTCTAACCACTGCGCCACCACGGCTCTCTATAATACAGGTAGTTTTTTGACTTATGACCACATCTGAGACCCAAATTTCTATGGCTAAATGAGGCATTTGTTAACTGAGTTTTGTGGCATTTCTCGACAGTCTTGCCCAACTTAGTAAGCAAATCATTGCAGTAGTTAAGTTATTCACATGGCTATTAAGTGAATCTGGCCTCCCCATTGACTTTGCTTGTCAGAAGATCACCAAAGGGGATCACATGACACCCCCCCAGGACACAACAACAGTCATAAGTACCAGCCAGTAGCCAAACATCTAAATTTTGATCATCTGACCCTAGGAACACTTCAACGGTCCTAAGCGTGAAAAAAAGGTTAAGAGTTTTTAACTTTGAACAGTCACTAAATGAATTGTTATCAGTCAAAGACTACTTGTAAGTACGACTGTGGTCAACATTCCAGTTCTTTGGATCTTCCATAAGCCATCTGCATTATTTCAGGCTTCCCAAAGAAGATCTTCTGTAGATCGATCATCTTTTGTTGGGTTTCTGATTCAAGAAGGAGGCGTGGCAATGTAGAACAGTTAATTCGGTGTGCCTTCTAAAGCTTTACATTCTCCTTTTTTAAAAATTACTAAATACATCTGAGTTTTGTCCAGAGGTGCAATTCCACCAGTATAACGCTCCATGTGCACTCTCTGCATTCCAAACAGCTATAATACTTACCTTCTAAAGCAGTCCCTGTGAAGAAAATAGTAGAGGCATGACAAACTGCTCCGCTGTGTGAAACAGCTGTGCTCTAAAAAAAGGAAGAAAAGGACAGGAAAGAGCAGGGATGGGTTGCAGCTGATCTTCAGAGCAAGGGGTTCTCCCAAACCGGTCTGAATCCCACCCTGGTTTTGTCTAAGATGTCCAACTGCAGAGGAGTGTTTAAAGGATCACTGGGGATGCGTTGCATGGCCATATCAACCTGTTTAGTAAAAAAAAATCAATAAATATACAAACAAACAAACAAATAAGCAAAATAATGTGCTGAGCAACTTATTGAGAAACTTGGCTTCTCATAAAGCAGATGCAATGTTTGAGAAAACCATACAGTTCCCCTTGAATCATGCTACTTTCAAGTGGAAGCCAAGAATATCTAACATACCATATTGTGGGTCTGATAAACTTGTTTAAGTTTTGGTTACTTTCCTTCCCTCTCCATCCTTTTTCTCCTTTCTACCTTCCTCCTTCCTTCCTTTCCCTTTCCCTTTCCCTTTCCTCCCATCCCTCCCTCTCTCCTTCCTTCCTTCCTTCCTCCCTCCCTCCCTTCTGAGTTTAACTTCTAACATAGTTGTGAACTTTGAAATGATTTGCTTCATGCAAAAGTGTTCTTACATCTCCTTGGTGTTGCTATTGTTTTGTTGTGTGCCTAGTTGCCATTTCGCATATTGTATTGATATATTGTATAGTTTATTGTTATATGGGATTTTCCTCACCTTCTTTGATTTGTTATTTTACTGTACTCTATCCAAAGTCACACTAGTTGAGTTGGGCAACCTCATAAATCTTATGTTTATTTTTATGTTGTTTTCTGTTTTGGGGGGAAATTATTGTACACTATAGCAAAAATATTTCAAAGCAGCTAACAAATAAATAACTTACAAACTTACCTGCACAGGTATAACTCTGTGTGGAACTTCGTAGAATCCCTTATTAAACTCTTTGAGGGCTTATGATATTACTTTGGAATATAGTGTATTAAAACATGTTTTTTTAAATATTTACAAATATTCTACAAAGCTTTACAATTCCTGAGTAAGACCAGACTTGGAAAACCACACCCAGTTCTGGTCACCACAATATAAAAGAGATGTTGAGACTCTGGAAAGAGTTCAGATGAAGAGCAACAATGATAATTGGGGGGCTGCAGACTAAAACATACAAAGAATGGTTGTATGGGATGCCTAGGCTAATAAAAAGGAGGACTGGGGGTGATATGATAGGACTATTCCAATATTTGAGGGCCTGCCACAAAGATGATGGGATCAAACTATATTCCATAGCACCAGAAAACAAACAAGAAACAATAGTTTGAAAGTAAGCAAGGAGAGAAGCAACCTAGAACTAAGGAGAAATTTCCTAACAGTGAAAGCCATCAACCAGTGGAATAGCTTGTTTTCAGAAGTTGTGGGTGCTCCATAACTGGAGACTTTCAAAAAGAGACTAGACAACCATTTGTCTAAAATGGTATAGGGTTCCCTGCTCAAATAGGTCCCTTCCAACTCTATTATTCTATGGTCTATTCTCATCCTCATCTCTATCATCAGTCACCCAAAGTTTGAAACATATGAAGAATGGTTACAGGAATTGAGTATGTCTAATCTAAGGAAAAAGAAGGACTAGGAGTGACATGATAGCAGCGTTCCAATATTTGAAGGGTTTTCTAGAAAGAAAAGAAGTTTCAACCTATTTTCCAAAGCACCAGAAGACAAGACAAGACAAGAAACAATGGATGGAAAGCAACCAAGGAAAGAAGCAGTCTAGAACTAAGGAGAAATTTCCTACTGATGAGACCAATTAACCAATGGAATAACTTGCTTTCAGAAGTTATAGGTTCTCCATCACTTAAGACTTTCAAAAAGAGATTGGACAACCATTTGTCTGAAATAGTATGGAGTCTCCTGTTCAACCAGGGGGTTGGACTAGAGGATTTCCAAAGTCCGTTCCAACTCTATTATTCTGTATTCTATTCAGAATTATCTATCTAAATACCACAGATATAGGTTAGTAAAATGATTGAAGTAAAAATCAATAGAAGTGTATTTTTTAGAGTGTGGTTGAAGAAAATGTAGGAAAGGATTTTTTTTTTTTGATTACCGAGTTATTTAGCTCCTTTTAATTAATGCTCCAGTGCATTACATCAATCCTCATTGGTTTTGCTCAACCTTTGCATGCTTGGTTACTTTATAAACTACCAGCTCTTGTTCTGAAGGGTCATGTCATCCTTTGTTAAAAAGAGCCACTTTGGGGAAATGTCTTAGACAAAAAAAGACAACTAGTTTGATCAGTCTACCACTGCATGTTGAAAGGAAAGATGGGAGAGGCTCAAAGTTTCATGAGAGAAAAAAATACCAAAGGAAGCCCTAGACTGAGAGGTCTAGAGGCTAAACCATGTGATGAATGATTGAGGGAACTATTTCATTTTTACATTCTATTTATTAAATGTGTTTGCCATCCATCTCATCACAAGGTGGCAACAAGATATGTTCAGTCTAATGAAGAAAAGGATTAGGAAGATAGCAGTTTTCAAGTATTTGAGGTGCTGTTCAGAGCTCATTATTCTCCAAAGCCCCTGAAGGCAGAACAAGAAGCAATGGATGGAAACTAATCAAGGAGAGAAGCAACCTGGAGATATTTCCTGACTGTGAGAACAATTAATCAATGGAATGGCTTGCCTTCAGAAGTTGTGGGTGCTCCATCACTGGAGGTTTTCATTAATTTATTGTTCCCTTTGTCAGGAAATTTCTCCTTAGTTCTAGGTTGCTTCTCTCCTTGATTAGTTTCTATCTGTTGCTTCCATCCACTGCTTCAAGCAATGGACGGAAACTAATCCTGCCTTTAGGTGCTTTGGAGAATAGCCTAATCAAGGGACTACCAAGTCCTCTCCAACCAACACTGGAGGGTCAAGACACATATATTAACAGAGAGCAAATCCCACTACCTACTAGCACTGATTATGTTACCTAGTTGGGTAATGAAACATCTTCAAACAAACAAACAAGCTAAGAGAGCACCAAGGACTCCCCAGTTCAACCCTGAGCTATAAATATTATCTTCTATAGATAGACAAGGGGCACTGTAGATAAAAAGCATTATATTTGTGTCTGTTAACCATACCCCAGATGACAAGAAGTTGTGAGGTAGGACCTCTCGGTTAAAATGTTTCAAGTACCCTATCATTTTGTTCTGTCCTCACTACACATTAGTCTGTATGAAGTTCAACATGCAGCTAAATCCACCTGTCCTCCAATAAAACAAACTGTGTGTGTAGATCTGAATGCTTTATTGAAAGAACAGGATATGGTGAAACTGGGGAAAATAGGAATACATACAATGAGAACCAAATACAAGACAGACACTATTAAATTACTACTGAACATAACAATTAATAAATACAAGCAATTTAAATCTCACCAGTGATACTGTGTGTGGGATGTGGGTTTGTACTTGGTTAACCATGTGCCACAGATTAAGATGGATTTTTCTTTGTACTTTTGCCTTGGAAATGCCAAAGGAAATGGAGTCTGGCTTCCCATGTGCACTTATTTTGAGAGTGTGGGCTGATGAGTAATGGGGTAGGGTCAGCTTCAAACAATATACTTCGTATTTGTCCCTCTGGCCACTAGATGGGGCTAGAGAGGAACAACAGTGTATGAAGAGGATAGGTTATGGCATATTTATCTCTCAGGCCACTAGATGGAGCTAGAAAGCAACAACAGTATATAAAAGTTATACACTGGGGCATGACAACCCAGGAACTCAATCAATTAGTATTTAAAGTCAGTTGCTTCCCCTGTTACTGGCCTAATGAAAGAGCAGTTAATTATTGCAATCTGAAATATAACATTCATGGCCAGCATTTAAAACTATTTTTCCTTAATAACTCACACAATCGCTCCACCGGGATTTGGTTACAGTCCACTCAAGATTGCTGATGGACTATCAGGATCTATTCTAACTTTATCCAGGGATGTATTCTGCTTATAAATCTTGCTGCTTCGCTGGATTTGGCAGCCACATGGCTGCTTTATAATCCCTTTGGTCATGGCCCTCATGGAGAATTGACTTTACAAACCACAGCATCCTCCCTTTGCATTAGTCTTTTAATCGTACAATGGGAGGCCCACACAACAACAACACACAACAATGCCAATCCTTGCACTTGCTCAAAATGGTGGTGGATCCAGCTGTGCACATTTTCTATCAAAACTGTCAAAAGCCTTCTTAAAATTAGAGCTTCAAGCGCTACCCTTTCAACTGAGGGTTTTTTTTTTTCAATTTTTTGGCTCAAAGCAGCTGTCATGTCCAATTCCACCCAGCCTACCACTTTTTGCAAAGCACTCTGGGCACTTTTGGGATGGAAAGCCTGCTATCAAATCGAAAGACATGATTATCCCATTACTCAAAGTAGCCCTAGCATAGAAAGCCCAACCAAGTGAAGAAAAGGAACCAGAGCTATCGTTTCAAGAAAAAAAAAATGTGATTTTGTCTTGCTCTTTCTCTGAGGCCAGGTGGACCTCAACTGACCCTCAGGAAGATGCTAGTATTTAGTATTTAATATTTATTTGATTTGTCAATCGCTTACAAGATAATAGGTATAAGTATATACATAGTTATGAATACACGAAATGGGTACATATGAGAAAAATAAAAGAAACAATAGGACAGGGATGGTAGGGCACATTGGTGCGCTTATGCACTCCCCCTACAGACCTCTTAGGAAAGGGGTGAGGTCAATAGTAGACAGTCTAAGGTTAAAGTTTTTGGGGTTTGGGGAAGAAACCAGCAGAGTCAGGTAGAGTATTCCAAACATTGACCTGCTCGGCCATCCAGATGACAGACACTGGGAGGATTGGGGAGGGGCTGAATGTATCTCACCCCTCTCCTCCCTCTCCATTCACTCCCTCTGCTTTGCACACCAGGCTGCCTCTTGCTATGAATGCCCTCCAAAGAAAAGAGAATTGCTTCTAGCAGATTCTGCTATCCTGGGATATGGTTATTTGAACCATTCGGGGAGATGCCAAGTCCTGCCAGGATAATGGGGCATTCCAAATGCCAATCAAGATTCTAGATTTGGCTGCCATGGGGCATTTGTGGAAAAGGAGCATAACTTTAATTGGGCTGCAGGGGGGTAACATGTTTCCACCATTAAACAGAGGGGAAAAAAAATGTGGCGGTTGGGGAAAAGATGGGGTGCGGTAAATTTTTTAATGATTTCCCGAGTTGATTTAGGCTGCTATTAACAACTTCCCAAACTCTCTCTCTTTCTCTCTTTTTCTTCTCTCTCTCTCTGTTTTATTCATGCTCTCTTTCCTCCCTCTCTTTCTTTCTTTTCCTTCCTCCCTTTCTTCTTTTACTTTCTTTCCCTCTCTCATTCTTCTTGCTTTCTTTCTTTCTTTCTTTCTTTCTTTCTTTTTCCTCATTCCTTCCTTCCTTCCTTTCATTCATTCATTCTTTTTCTTTCTTTTTTTCTTTTCCTCTTTTTTTCCCTCACTCTCATTCTTCTTCCTTCCTCCTTCCTTCCTTCCTTTCATTCTTTCTTTCTTTATTTTCCTTTATTTCTTTCCCTCACTTTCATTCTCTTTCATTCCTTCCTTCCTTCCTTCCATCCTTCCTTCATCTTTTTTTCTTTCTTTCTTTCTTTCTTTCTTTCTTTCTTTCTTTCTTTCTTTCTTTCTTTCTTTTTTCTTTCCTTCCTTCCTCTTTATTTATTTTCTTCTTTCTTTCTTTTTTCTTTCTTTCTTTCTTCTCTCTCACCGTTTTCTTTTTCTTTTTTCTTTTCTATCCAGCTGACAAAACAGATGGCTATGATTTCCTACAGAAATAAATATGGAAAAATGCACACATTGGAAAAGAGGAAAAGAGAGAGGGGGAGAATGAAATGATTCCACAAAACGAAGTCTGTATGCTTTCAGAACCTATGTCTCTGTGTTAGAATATTGGAATCCAATTTTTTGAAGAAAAAAAAAGGAAAGAAAAAAAAACCTACACAGGAATTGACAAAACCCCTTCCTAAATAAATCATCAAGGTGACGTCAGGGGAAAAAAATAAGAACAGCTGAACACCATTATAAAAACAGCCAGAAATGAAAACAGATGAAAGATGAAAACGTATAGAGGCCTAAACACAGACAGAATTTTAAACTGCAGCACTGAAAGACAGAAATCAACCATACAAAGAGACATTTGCAAATTCTCCATTCCTGAATATATTTAGTGATGTGCATTGAATGGGCAGAATTTGCAGGCTTGGCACTTGGCCAAAGATGGGTAGCAAAAAATAAAAATTTGCCTCAAAAGAGTGTCACAAAATTGCTGCTCACTTTCCTATTCATACATAAAAGACCCAGATTGTTTGAGTTAACAATTCAAAATCAACTGTCTCTTAACACGGAACAACTGTTTAACTTAGCAACAGGAATGTTGGGCTCCATTGTGGTTGTAATTCAAGGATTTCCTATAAATTAGAGACACAAACACAGAGAGAATACAGGTAGTCCTCAACTTATGACTACAACTGAGCCCCAAATTTCTGTTGCTAAGTGTGAAAGGTATTGAGTGAGTTTGCCCCATCTTACGATTTTTCTCGCCACATTTATTCAGTGAATAGTTGCTGTTGTTAAATTAGTAACACGGTCGTTAAGCGAATCTGGCTTCCCAATTGATTTTGCTTGTCAGAAGGTCACAAAACAGGGCTAGTATAACACCACCCTTTCCTGGGACTCTGCAACAGTCATAAATATGAATCATGAAACATCTGTACATAAATCATGTGTCGGATAATGGTCATAAATGTGGGGAAAAAAATAGCTGTGAGATACTTTTTTCCAGTGTTGCCTTTCAGTTGTAAATTCGAACGGTCAGTAAATGAACTGTTGTAAGTCAAGGACTACCTATATGCACTGGCTGATAGTTGGTTGTTTCACATTCCTTCTACAACCTTTCCCTCAGACCACAATTTTCATATTTAACCACAGACAAACTTCATAACGAACTAAAAAATGTTTTATAAAATAAGTGGGAATCAGACAAAAGGAGAGCAACAAATATTTAGCTGTTTTTCATACCGCTATTCCCATTTCCAAAGCAGATTTTTTTTATTGCCATAAATCTAAGTGTAACAACATTGCCAAAAAGGCATTAAGAGTTATTAACCTAATCCTGTGAAGTTTTTTTCTCCAGTAATATTGTACTACTAACTAGAGCATACAAAACATTTGATAGACCAATTCTTTTTTTATTTTTACAATTTTCTGAATAGTTTTCTAGTTCTAAAAACGTAACTATTTTTTATTGTGTTTTCCACCAATATTCTGTGAATCATATTCACAGTTTCAACAGCGTTTTGACATCTACAAATATTATTATCTTATAGTTTCTACAATATTTTACATACATCAACCAGTAACTGTTATCTCTATCTATAATTATTATTAATTTATATACTTGTATATTTTACATATTTACATATCTACACATCATTCTTTTAAGGTCTCTTCTGGTTAATCATCACTTCTTATTTCTTATCTCTATTTTCTAACCATTTGTGCCAAATTGAGTAATAATCAGAATCCTCCTTTTCTTTCATTTTTAACACAAGCATGTCCATTTCAGCACATTCTATTATTTTTTTGCAGGACTAAGTCCTCTGTTAGGGTGTTAGCTCCTTTCCACATTAGCGCAAGAGCTATCCTGGCTGCTGTTAGAACATATAAAATAATATATTTTATCCTTTTTGGGTATTGATCTTTGATTATTCCCAATAGGAAGAATTCTGGCTTAGGTTCAGTTTGATATCCTATAATTTCCTGCATCCAATCTTTAATTTTGGTCCAATAAGTCCTGGCCTTATTGCTAGATCAATTCTTGAATAAAGCTCATCAGTTTGGAACCCACATTACATATCTGATATTAGCACAGTTGAGAAAGTCCAGAAATATTTCACAAGAAGAATTCTCCACTCTTCTACTCATTGCAGAATACCTTATGCCGCCAGACTCGAAATTCTAGACCTACAAAACCTAGAACTATGCCGCCCTCAGTCCCTTCTATTCTAATGTTCAGAATAGAATAGAATAGAATAGAACAGAACAGAACAGAACAGAACAGAACAGAACAGAACAGAATAGAATAGAATAGAATAGAATAGAATAGAATAGAATAGAAGGGCTGTAAGTGAGCTTGGAAGTCTTCTACTCGAATCCCTTGCCTGTTAAAAGACACCTTATCTTTTACATTTCCTCATTACTGACTGAGAATTGTAGATCATTTCATTAATCTGCAGCCCATTGGTACATAGGCGGTGCACATAAGCACAACAATGTGCCTACCGTCCCTGTCCTATTGTTTCTTTTATTTTTCTTATATGTATCCATGTATTCGTAATTATGTTTTTATTTATACCTATTATCTTGTAAGCTATTAACAAACCAAATCAAATCAAATAAATAAATACATCTTAGTTTTGCATCTGATAGTTTCACCACTCCAAGAGCAGGAAGTGGAATGAACCACACTTCTTGAGTGCTCCTCCCAATGCTTGGAAAGAAACCAGCCTCCCTCCAGTCCTATTCATTAAGAGCGTTTGAAGCCAATGTTTCTGCCTTTGTGAATCTGTTTTGGGGAGGGGGAAACCCATATGTGATAGGGGGCAATAAAAGCCATGCCAATGTTGTCAGTATCATTTGCACATTTTCAGGCTGTAACTATCAACTGAGTACAGCAGCATCTGAAATGGCCACTTAACAGTATAATGAGAATATGGGTTAATTTTCGTGCCAGATCATTTCCCTCATTCACTGAAATTTTGTTAAGGAAGTAGATTCACTTGATAACGTGCATTTTTTTTCACTGCTATTTTTTCACCATACTAAGCTCTTGCCTTCCTTATTACCTTTATCCCTCCCTCCCTCCCTCCCTCCCTCCTTCCATTGTTGTCTCCCTCTCTTGCTCCCTTCCTCCTTCCATCCTTACTTTCTCCCTTCCTCTTTCCTTTTTTCTCCTTCCCTCTATTCCCTCCTTCTTCCCTCCCTTATTTTTGAGTTAAATGTTGAGTTAAATGTTTTATCAAATTGCTTCAGAGTCTCATCTCTGTTTCCATTCTTCCCTCCCACCGTCCTCCCTCCCTCTCTTCTTTTTGAGTTAAATATTGAGTTAAATGTTATATTACACTCAGAGGTGGTATTCAGCAGGATCTGACCAGTTCTAGAGAACCAGTAGCAGAATTTCTGAGTAGTTCAGAGAACCGGCCAATCCCACCTCTGATTGGAGATTTTCCTTCCCCTGCCATGCCCACCAAGCCATGCCCACAGAACTGGTAGCAAAAAAATCCTGAACCCCACCACTGGTTAAACTGTGTCAGCATATTCATGAACTGGCAGAGACATGGTAACAAGGTCAGTCAATGAAAGCTGAATTAGAAACTGAAAATGAAAGAACCTGGGTGTGGCCTTGCAGCTCTGAGTGTTGTGCTGAGAACTGAAATCTACCTGCTCTTAGCTCTGAAGCTGCTGCTCATGTTTTGCTTGGTTATGTTGGAAGAATCTATTATTGGTATTGTACATTTTACTCATATATTATTATGTATATAAAGAAGTTAGCAAATCCTGCTGAATCAGTCATCTGTGTGTGCTTTCTGGATTTGATTTCTGCAACAAACTCTAACAAACTGCTTAAAGAGGGTTGCAAAGCACGATTTGTCCAAGTGCTATTGCGCTTCTTTCCTCCTTCCCTCCCTTCCTTCCTTCCCAGCCTCCAAGAAGGAAACCTGTCATTTTTCAGGCTTCTTGTTCAAGATTCAGAATGTCAAAACAGTTTCAGACTCAAGGAACAAATAAGTAAATTCGGGTGGATGAATATCAAATATCTTTCTAATATAGCAAAAGGTTCTAATAGCTAAGGGGAGGCTTGGAAGATTATTGTTGCTATTTAAAACCAGCCTTTGCAAAGAGATATCTTCCATGTGCTGGATTAAAATTTCATACCTTGGTCAAGGATTTTGGGGGTTCTACTACTTAAGAAAAAAAAGGAAGGGCATCAGGTATCCTGGAGTGCTCAAAGCTATGAAAGAAAATGAATGGAATCTTCCTCTTCCAAACTGTGGAGCAAATGAGGGGAACATTCAGCTTTACTTATGTGTTTCTGGCTAAAATCCAAACTTCAGTCCCAAGTAGCCATGGAAAAGTCCTGTCTGGAAGGAAGGAAGGAAGGAAGGAGGGGAAAGGAGGGGGTGAAAGAAAGGGGGAAGGATGGGAGGGAGGGAGGGAGGGAGGGAGGAAAGGAGGGAGGGATGGATGGAAGGAAGGAAGGAGGGAAAGAGATTGGGAGGGAGGGAAGGAAAGAAGGAAAGGAAAGAGGGAGATTGGGAGGGAGGGAGGGAAGAAAAGAAGGGGATGAAAGGCAGAAAGAAGCTACCAGCTTGGGTTAGTTTCTTTAATGTATTTTTGCATTGTTCCCTCTAACCTCATAAAATCATAACATCATAAAATTGGAAGGGCCCATCGATGCCAACCCTCTACTCAATGCATCAGTCCAAATTGGAGCATCTCTGGCAGATGGCTATGTAGCCTCCACTTGGACCCCAGCAGTAAAGGAGAATTCAACACCTCTCTCTGGGTCAATGCTTCCCCTGCCAAAACACTCTCCCTATGAAGCCATTTTTTAACAAATGTGCAACCAGTCTCTGCTTTGCATTCTTCCATGACCCTCACTGTTGAATGACAAGGAATTGGCCTTTACCTTCTTCCGTGTGACCTCTCTTCACATTTATCAAATTCAATTCTCAAAATGAACATTGGGAGGAAGTCTTAAAGTCAGGTTCTTGCTCACAGCAAAAATCCAAATTTGAAACAGAACTCGAGGCATCCCCAAAATGTATATACCATGTTTCTCCAACAATACGGCCTTCCCCAATAGGAAGTCCCAGCATGTTTTATAGGCATAAAATCAAATTAAGCCCCTCCCCCGAGAAGGTGTGAAGGCCTAGTATTAAACATGTGTAAATGGGGGGGGGGAAATGGCAGGGGAGCTTGGCCGTTAGGAAGTACTTTTGTTGCATATCCGGATATGGTGCTGCTGCATTGACTTTGGCATTGGTGGGGGCAATTCACATCGGGAGACCTTTTCTGCCGATGGTTGCTTTCCCTTTCGCCCATGTTGCCACAGCGTTTTAGAAGCAAGGCCGCCGGGGCATTTTGGATGCAGCCACGCGCCGGCACCAGGGTCCTCCCTGCAACCGGAGTCCGGCAGAGACACTCAGCTTCAGGCGCTCCTGTCGCCGCCTTCCCTTTGCCTTCAAAGGCCAAAGCCAATTCTTTTAAAACGTTGCCCATTACACCGTACGACAAAGCCTCCTCTGCCCAGAGAGCAGTCCAACCCCACGTGGGGAGGTGAATCTCCCAGGCCACAGCACAGATGGGGCCAGCTGGGAAAGCCACCCAGCACATCCCCTGCCTGGCCGCCGGCAGAGCGGGAAGAGCTTCAGCCTGGACACCCAGCGCAACTGACAGTGGGCCCTCCTGCCTGGTGGTGGAGCTCTCACCAAGGTAGCAAGCACTCCTCAGCGTGCCTCCACTCATCCTGCCGGGCCACACCAGACCGTGCAGGCTGGCAGAGCAGGAAGTGGTCGCTGCGTGCGCGCCCACCTGCCAGTGAATGGGCTGGACGACATGGGCTTTGGTTCTTCCAGGTCCTTCCAGCCCAAATCCAAAGGGGCCACCGGGAAGAGGCTGCTGTAGGCGAGTGATAGTGCCGACCCCAATCCGCAGATGGGAAGGCGAGTGACGGCAGCGCTGCTTCCTGGCTGGTGGGTTCCACTGGACAAGCCCGAAGCCGCTGGTCCTTTCAGCGCCCTCAGCCCAGCCGTGTCCCATGTCCTCACGCATCTCAAATGTTGCCAGGCAGCCGCCAAACCGCAGCGTATGAAGCATCGGGCAGAGGTGCTCAGGTTGGAAGGGCTGAGGCTCGGAGAGGATGCATGAAGGCCACTGTAGGTGCAGGTCAGCTCACTTCCCTGTCATTGTGGATGGGTGGGCGTATCACTGCCTCCGGGTGGCCTCTTCTGGTGGCCCCTTCAGGTCGGTCTGGAGGGCTTGGGAAGGAAGCTTTGGGAAGGAAGGTTTTACTTCAAAGGCAAAGCAAAGGTGGCAATAGGAGCTCCTGAAGTTGAGTGTCTCCGCCAGGATCCGGTTGCAGAGGAGGAGCCGCTGGCTGGCTGCGCATGGCTGCAAACGCCGCGGCACTTACTCTAACATTGCAGAGCACTGGGAGAAAGGGAAAGCAACCAGTGGCGGAGGTCTCGCCAATACGAAGTGCCCACCAAAGCCGGGATCTGACATGCACAGCCGTCACTGCCCGCCCGCCCGGGATGCAAGGGGTGGGGGGGATTAAGTCACCCCTAAAAGACAGCCTAACTTGTTTTTCAGGGGTCAAAAACAAATAAGGCCCGGCCATATTTTGTGAGACCATGGATTGTATGTTATAGGTATGTATGTATGTGGAATAGATAATATAGCATGGATAGATGGATAGATGGATAGATGGATAGATGGATAGATGGATAGATGGATAGATGGATAGATGGATAGATATAGATAATAGATAGATGATAGATGATAGATGATAGAGAGAGATGATAAACAGATGATATATATATATATAGATGATAGATAGATGATAGATAGATAGATAGATAGATAGATAGATAGATAGATAGATAGAATTTTCAGAAGCAACTGAAAATAAGTTCAAGACAATCTAAAGGAGACTCTTTCATTTAATATGTAATGATCCGATCTACTGCCACCATCATGAGTTTAGAGAAATAAAAAGCCAATTGAAGAAAATGGTGAAGATTGCTCAGTCAAAGCAATGATCCCTCTGAACCATCTTATTATCTCAGTGCAAGTAGGAGGCTATTTTCCCTGTCACCTTCTGAGATTATTACAGGTGTCTAGTCGTCCTCTCTTGTAAACAGAAGTATGTATGGACTCAGGCAGAGCTTAGTAAAGTTGCTCTTACTTTCTTAAGGGAAAAGATAGCATGTGGTGCTTCCTTATTCTAAAATAGGTAGACAATCCTCCATCAATTTTACAAATGATCAAATAAAAATTGATAATTAAGTCCTGGGGTGAAAAATACAAGAAAAAAAAGAAAGAAGTACAGATCTTCACATCTTAGAAACCTATTTGTGATGACACCTGAAACATTTTTAAATAACTCTGCATCAAAAAAACTTTCCCCTTAGACACAAATTATGAGAGCAAGAAACCAACTACAGACTGGCATTGTTCTGAACTCCTGATCTGTCCTCCAGAAATATTTTCTTTCTAACGGTAGCTGAAAAAATAAATAAATACAAATGTCAAAATGTTTATATATGAAGGTATGGGGAAGGGGAGAGGAGGGAAGAGTAGGAATGGGAGGGGATGGGGAGAGAGGGGTGGGGAGGAAGGGGAGAGGAGGGAAAGAGAGGAAGGGAAGGGAGAGAAAAAGAGAGAGAAAGAAAGGAAAGATGAAACAAAGGGAGGAAGGAAGGAAGGAAGGAAGGAAGGAAGGAAGGAAGGAAGGAAGGAAGGAAGGAAGGAAGGAAGGAAGGAAGGAAGGAAGGAAGGAAGGAAGGAAGGAAGGAAGGAAGGAAGATAGGATAGAAGGAAGGAAGGAAGGAAGGAAGGAAAACTGGAGGAAAGATGGAAAGAAGGAAGAAAGAAAGGAAAGCTGGAGGAAAGGAAGGAAGGAAGGAAGGAAGGAAGAAGGAAGGAAGGAAGGAAGGAAGGAAGGATGGAAGGAAAGCAGAGATTGTACCTCAAAGCAATTTGACATAACATTTAACTCTAAGTAGAAAAGCAGTTGCGATTCTATGAGTCATTCCTAACATTTATTCTTAAGAAGGAAAAAAGGAAGAATGGATGTGTGGATTGTACAACAGACAGACACTAATCATATGGAACAATAGATAGAATAGAGTAGAAGTCTTTATTGGCCAGGTCTGGTTGAACACACAAGGAATTTGTCTTGGTGCAAATACTCTCAGTGGTCATCCATAACAGAATCAAATGGACAATTTGTTCAATTCTACCTTATGAGCCCTCGAAACTATCCTTTCAATGACAGAATTCAAAATTCAAAATTTTGGCTGTCTTGTTCGAGAAGGCAGTGAAGGTTCTGTGTTTCCATGTTTGCTTACTTAACAACCTTCTCTCCAGAGAGGAGAAGACTTTTCAAGAGAGTGGGGAATGGTTACTCTTTTTGGGTAACCACTGGTGAAGGCATCTAGCCAATCACAAAATAGTTTGTCAGGGTTGGATTATATGGTTGGAAGCCCACCACAAAATCTCAGGTCTGGATTTTGAAAACATAGACTTGGGAAGAAAGTAAAAAAAGAACTTCTTATTGTTAAGGAAATAACCTTGTCCAAGTAATAATCTGAAGTTAAGCTCAGCTCTTATTTCTCTTTCTTTTTTTCCAGGGATGAGAAAATTTCTTCCCCTGAATAAGGATACAAAAATAATCATCCCCTGCCCCTGTGACTTGAACTCTTAAGAGTCAGGAAAGTCTTCTGCAGAAGGAATGCAGAAGGGAAGTAAGAATAATGCCTGTAAATTATACATACCGGAGTCACTCACCCAAGATAAGAAATTTATAACAACGGTTCTGGGAAAGGAAGTTGTTCTCCAACCTCTATTTCTTGATTTTTGGAGTCAATTTGGCAGCGGCTGGAGGGAAAGTTGGAGAGACAAGTCCTAGTAATGAACAGCAGTGGACGGAAAGCAAACAGCAGTAGAAATGTAAAGACCCACACTTGACTACAAACCTAGTCCTCAAACCAATTGTGTTGTTATCCACCACAGTCCAACTCAAAGAGCCTTAGATATTATTCTTGGAAGCTGGGAAAACAATCACCATACAACAAGCATCTGAATATTGGCGATTTCCCCCAAAAGGGATCTACGTAAATGCTCAAGGGAAGATGTGGTTCTTCTACGTTGGTCAAATCTTAGCATAAAAAAAGGAATCCATCCAAGGAGTGAGGAGTGACAACAATCAACCAGTGGGATAGCTTTCCCTCAGAAGTTGTGGGAGCATCATCACTTGAGACTTTCAAGAGGAGATTGGACTGCCATTTGTCAGAAATGGTGTAGGGTCTTCTGCTTGGGCTAGATGGACTAGATGATCTACAAGGTCCCTTCCAACTCTGATTATCTGTTATCTTGAGGGTGTGGTATCTTTGTCCTTCTTACAAAGAACAGAATTCAGAAACAATTTGGAATTGAAAGAAAGAGGGATAGGAAAAATAAGGAGAGACAGAGAGAATGAGAGGGGGGGAGGGAGGATGGAGAGAGGGAGAGAGAGAGAGATGGCAATTCTCCTTGACTTCAGTCCCTGACATTCCCTAACTCCTCGGTGACCCATGATTTATTTATTTATATGAAATCTAAAATGTGCTTTCTTAATTGGTTTCATCTACATTTTAATAATACATTAGCTTGCAATAAACTGGGCCCCCGGTCTCGAAATTCCATAATACACAACACACAAATCAACCCTCCTTCCCTTTTCTCTCCCTCCCCCCAGCCCTTGACTGAATTGAATTATAAAGCACTGTTGACGTTCTATATCAGGGTTGGCTTTATTCCTTGCTACATATTTTCTCATTACATTTCTCTATGATTTATTTATGACAGTGCTATGCATATAAAATCTATCCTGCTCCAAAGTTCACATTGCAATGACCGTAGTGCTAGTCCTGGGGAGGAAAAAAAAATAAGTTCAGCTGAGATGATTCACGAATCAACCACGTCTGGAAAGTGTCCTTCTGTTCCATAAAGTATGCACCTTGATGTAAATCCATGCAACTTTGCATTAAAGAGCATTCTTCTCTTTTCTACCGAAGTTAACATTTCAGTGTTGGCCAAAAAAAAGAGGTGGTATTCAGCAGGTTCTGACCAGTTCTGGAGAACCGGTAGTGGAAATTTTGAGTAGTTTGGAGATCCAGCAAATACCACCTCCAACTGGTCCTGCCCCCATCTATTCTCTGCCTCCTGAGTCCCAACTGATCGGCTGGGGTCTTCTTTTGTTGCCCTGCACAGGAGAATGGAGCTGGAAAGTAGGTTAGTGGGGTGGGGAGGGAATGGGGATTTTACAGTATCCTTCCCCTGCCATGCCCACCAAGTGACACCCACCAAGCAACATCACACCCACCAAGCCATGCCCACAGAACCAGTAGTAAAAAAAATTTGAATCCTAAGACTGCCCAAAACATATGATGGGATACAGAGGTGGTATTCAGCAGGTTCTGACCAGTTCTGGAGAACCAGTAGCAGAACTTTTGAGAAGTTCAGAGAACTGGGAAATGCCACCTCTGACTGGAGATTTCACAGTATCCTTCTCTGCCATGCCCACCAAGCCATGCCCATGGAACCAATAGTAAAAAAAAAAAAAAAGAATTCTATGACTGCCCAAAACATTTAATGGGATATCCTTAAAAACACAATTTATTGTGACATTGAAACCATGTTGCACTCTTTGCTCATCTAGATGGTAACAGGATTTGGTTGTTGGTCTTCACACTTTGTTCTTAATGCCCAGTGTCTTTGAGCTTTTTCCAATACTGAAAATTAGATGTTAGGTCAACTTAAGGTAGTAACTCAGGGTTGAAACATGGGCTACATCTTAGATATACAGCCAAGAGCTGTGATGATACAGTGATTAGAATGCAGTATTGCAGGCTAATTTTGCAGACTGCCAGCAGTTCGATTCTCACCAGGCTCAAAGCTGACTCTGTCTTCCATGCTTCTGAGGTGGGTAAAATGAGGACACAAATTGTTGGGGGCAATAGGCTGACTCTGTAAACCACTTAGAGAGGGCTGTAAAGCACTATGAAGTGGTATATAAGTCCAAGTGCTATTGATAGTGCTCTGTCTACCATATCAAAGAGAAGGATTAAGAGGAACATGATAACATTCTTCCCCATAAATGCCACTGCTACCCAAATCTGTACTTGCATGACTCAGATTCAGATGATGTTCTTCTGTGCCCATAATTTCTTACAAACAGCAAAAGTATAAATTGGAACAATGGTTAAAGTAGAACTGCTCTTGCTGCATAATTTTCTATGTGCGTGGTCTTTCCTTTTTTCCCTCCCTCCCTCCTTCCCTCCTTTCTCCTTGTTTCCTTCCTTCCTTCCCTCCCTTCCTCATCCATCTTCCTTCATCTTTCTTCCTCCCTCCTTCCCTCCTTTTCTTCATTCCCTCCCACTTGTGACTATATGACTGTAACTTTGTTGCTTGTATCCTTATTATTTATATTGACTGTTTCCTAATATGATTTGATGGCTTATTGTACTCTATGACCATTATTAAGTGTTGTACCTTATGATTCCTGACTTGACAATACATCTTTTCTTTTATGTATACTGAGAGCATTTGCACCAAGACAAATTCCTTGTGTGTCTAATCACACTTGGCCAATAAAGAATTCTATCTATCTTTCCTTCCTTTCTTCTCTCCCTCCCTCCTTAAATCCCTTCCTTTCTTCCCTCCCTCCCTGTTTCTTTCCTTCCCTTCCTCCCTCTGTCCCCTTCTCTCACCTTCCTTCCTTTCTTCCTTCCTTCTTTTCTTCTTTCCCTGTTTCCTTCATTCTCTCCCTCCTTAAATCCCTTCATTTTGTTTCTCCCTCCCTGTTTACTTCCCACCCTCTCTCTGTCCCCTTTCTTCACCTTCCCTTTTTCCTTACTTCCTTTCTTCCTTCCTTTCCTTTTCCAGTCTACTTCCTTCCTTCCTTCTCCTTTTCTGTCTTTTCTTTTCTTTTCTTTTCTTTCTTGCATCTCAAGACATCTCAAACCATTAGAGGATGGAAGTATAAGCAAGAAACTGAAAGTAATTCTGTCTGAATTGTGCTAGGTATGAATTGAAGAATTGCCTTAGGTTTACAAGATTTTGTACTTCACCATTTTAGCAATGTATTTTTTTTTCTAAATCCAAATGGGCTTGACATTAAATCTGAAAGATTGCTAAGGCCAAATCAATTTATATCTAGAGCAATTAAGACAGGACATGTTCCTATGACCTGCAATACTTTTCATTGAAACCTTTTGCTATATCCAGTAATGGAACAGTCCAGAAACAGGCTGATTGCCAACTTTAATCTCAGCATACTCAGATTTGATGAGTACAATTAATCTGAAGTCCCCCCCAAATAAAACTAAAAATTATAATCTCCTGGAAGATAATTCACCTATAAATTAAAGGGAACAGGAAGATAATGATGCTAAATATCTCCCTATTGTGTTCAGTATTGAATAAAATATGGATCAGAGTTATTTGGAATGTAATTCTTGTGACTTTGTGGGTCTAACACCAAAGGTGAAACTCATCCATCTATTTATTAATGAAAACTTAGTGGCTCGACAGGTGAAAAATATAGGGACGTTTATAATATGGGAATGATGGGAAAGTTGCTTTGAAGATACTCACTAATAATATCTGATTAAGCTTTGCTTCAAATATGGATTTACTAGGTTGCCATAGTAGTAATCTAAACGGCTTCAAGCTCCAGTAAGTTTGCCTCATCAAACAGTGATGCAGCCACGAGGAGTCAAATAAATGCAAATAGGGAACATGATGAAGAGTAATTTATGTAATGGAAAAAGCTAGCCAAGATATCAATGAAGGGGTGTGCAAGAGTGTGGAGAGGAAAAGTTGATCAGAACAACACAGGGAGAAAGCAGATAAATGAACTAGGAAGGCTGGGGATCAATGGTCATTGAAAGTGCTGTTGGCCATGGTTTACACGCTCACTTCATTTGATTGAAAAGGATCAAGTTCTTACAAGGGTTTTGACCTCTGCTGGCTGCTGGGGAATTCTGGGAGTTGAAGTCCACCCTTCTGAAAATTGCCAAGGTTGAGGAACACCAGGCTAGACCAATGAGAATCATTCTCAAAAAGAAGTATTCTGGCTCTCATAGTTTTATTGAAAGCCGATTGTCTCATAGACGATTTATCTGATTGGCCAATCAGAACTGTAGTAGATAAAAGTAAGCTGTGTCCAGTTCAACTCTGGTTCTATTTCTTCTTTCTAATAAAGCTTTGTTCTCTTTTATGCCAGCTGATTTATTTTATTTGATTTTTGCCTGAAAATGCCTGTTGCACCTTAAGGAAGGCATAAGAGTAGAGAGGAGAAGGGAGAAGAGGGGAGAGGAGAGGAGAGGAGAGGAGAGGAGAAGAGAAGAGAAGAGAAGAGAAGAGAAGAGAAGAGAAGAGAAGAGAAGAGAAGAGAAGAGAAGAGAAGAGAAAAAATGGGATAGTTCAGGACAGAATATAATAGATGTTTTGGAGGTCCTTGGTACTCTCTAAACTTGGCTGTTTTCTTGCAGATCTTTCACTTACCAGAATTGGTAAATGAAATATCTGCAAGTAAACTACCAAGTTCAGAGTGTCAGGTGCAAAGAACTAAATCCACATGATAAATTGCATTTAAGACATATATTACCTGTACCTATGCACAAGAATCTTGTCAACTAGCAGTCAGTGTTAAAACAGTACTAAATAAGGGTCAATGAAATTCAAGAAGGGTTGGACTAAGATGGTTTAAAGAAATATAACAACTTCAGGCTGATTCCCTTCTTGACTCCACCATCCCATGCTCCATCTACTCAGAGAACAGCAAGGACCCCCCACTATTGAACCATAAACTACAAATATTCACTTCTACCAATTTGTTCTTCCTCAAGAGAAAGTCCAGAATGTTACCATTAAAGTATACATTACTGATTCAACCTTGACCAAATTGAGGTGGTCTATTCGTATTGGACTATAATAACTCAAAATCCATAAGCTATGGATATTGATCAGACTGTCCAGGAATTGTAGAGTAACTCACTTGATGTTCAGCTGATTGGAAAAGGTTCCCTAATGTATATCAAGAGAATTCATGCAAACAAATTACAAGAGGGAGGGAGGAAGGGGGTATGATTCTCCATCATTCATCAAGAGCCACGGTGGCTCAGTGGTTAGAGTGCGGTACTGCAGGCTACTTCTGCTGCCTGCCAGCTGCCTGCACTTTAGCAGTTCATATCTCACCAGGCTCAAGGTTGACTCAGCCTTCCATCCTTCCAAGGTGGGTAAAATGAAGACCCAGGCTGGAGCAAGAGGCTGATTCTATAAACCGCTTAGAGAGGGCTGTAAAGCACTGTAAAGAGGTATACAAGTCTAAGTGCTATTGCTATTCTTTTTCTTTCTTTCTTTCTTTCTTTTTCTTTTTCTTTCTTTTTTCTTTCTTTCCTTTCTTCCTTCCTTCCTTCCTTTTTTCCTTCCTTCCTTCCTTCCTTCCTTTCCCATGGTGGCACAGTAGTTAGAATGCTGCACTGCACACTAATTTTGCTGACTGCCAGTAGTTTTATTCTCACCAGCTCAAGGTTGACTCTGCCTTCCATCCTTCCGAGGTCGGTAAAATGAGGACCCAGATTGTTGGGGACAAGAGGCTGACCTTGTAAACTGCTTAGAGAGGGCTGTAAAGCACTGCAAAGTAGTATATAAATCTAAGTGCTAGTGCTATTACATTATTTCCTCCGGAGAACCAAGGCTGAGTTCCTTCTCCCAAAGTAGAATTAGGAGAAAGTGGGCCATTTGACATTTTCCTTACTCAGCAACTGCTCAGCCCTTTATCTTATTTCTATTTCCATTCCACTTCTGGTGACAATATTGCTTGTCACCCAGAACTAACTTGTCATGATGGATCAGAGGGACTCACTTTGCCTTTCAATGCAAAAGCATAATGGACTAATTGCTCAGGTCTGTTTTAGTTCTTTGCTGTGGCTAGGATGATGAACTGCTCCAGATGTTGCAGCTACTCAATGCAATATATCTTCAAAACAAATGCCTCTATCTCCTGAGCCAATCTGACACAAGGAAAAGACAACCTACTTTGTTCCAAAAATAGAAGCGTATGAAAGACCCTTGATTCTTTTTAACACCTTCTCTGGGTCCTGTGGAAAGGTTGGCATGAACTGAGAGGAGCAGCAAGAATGGATGCAAAGATATAAAAATGAACAATAAAATAAACTTAAGCAAAAATAATAATATTAAAACAATCAAAATTAAAAAAAATACAACAAAATAGTAATATGATCTGAAGTGATATAATCTGATGTGATATATGAAGTGATATAATATAATGATATATATGAAATGTTATAATAAATGATATAATAGATATGTGATATAATATAATAAATATATAATATATAACACAACATAACACAACACAACCACAAACAACACAAATATAACACGAACATAACATTAACATTACATAACATAAATACAATGCAATGCAGTGTATATGATGCAACACAACGCAACGCAATGCAATGCAATACAATAGAATATGTACTTTTGCCCAAAAAATCTTCCTTTCCTTCTCCTCATGTGGTATAAAACACTGAGTATTTTTTATTTCAAAACATCACATAGGATAAAAACTGAATGATATAGACTTTGATAGGTAGGCTGCTTAAGCATGTCATTGTTGCCATGAAGCAAATCACATGGGCATTAAGCAAATCCAGACTATCCAATGGGCTTTTCCATTTTTTGGCAGGAAAACAGCACAAACAAAAACCAAAAACCAGCATGAATTGTGGTCTTGTGACTGTAGGATGCTACAATTAGTTGTAAATAAGAGCTGATTACCAAGCACCCAATTGTGATTGTGTGACTGTGTGTGTGTGTGTGTGTGTGCATGCAACAGTTGTAATTTCAAGGATAAATCATTAAATAGTTCAGATGGAACCTTCCTCCCTTTTGTACCAAATGTGGGTTGCCTTCCAAAATTTCCCTGTCCAATCCAAAGTAAACTCTTCTACATCCTTCCATGTTTTATCTCCACATCTTTAATCTTTAAAGGAACATCTTTAAACTTTAAGGAAGAATGGATCTCTAAGCTTGAAATAAACCTTTAACCTTTAAGAAACAACTAATGGAAAGTAATCAAGTAGAGAAGCAACCTGGAATTAAGGAGAAACTTCCTGACAGTGAAATCAATTAACTAATGAATAACTTGCCTTCAGCAGTTGTGGCTGCTCCATCACTGGAAGCTTTTAAGAAGGGATTGGACAATCATTTGTCTGAAATGATATCGGATCTCCTGCTAGAGTAGGGGGTTGGACTAGAAGACCTCCAAGTACCCTTCCAACTGTTATTCTGTTCTTTCTTGACCCATCTACCTTTGCTTTTACTCATAGCTTTCACCAGCCCTGACAAGTATATATTCTTGCAAGTGGCAGTGAAGACAGTGCAATAGGCCAGAGAAACAAACATAAGAGAATAACAGAGTTGGAAAGGATCTTGGTGGTCTTCTAGTCCAACCATCTGCTGAAGTAGGAGACCCTATACCACTCCAGACAAATAGCTGACCAGTCTCTTCTTAAAAGCCTCCAGTGTTGGAGCAACCACAACTTCTGAAGGCAACTTCTGTTCCACTGGTTAATTGTTCTCACTGTTCAGAAATTTCTCCTTATTTCTAGGTTACTTTTCTCTTTGTTCAGTGGAATGAAAGGTTAAATGAAACAAGGTGAAACAAAAAGGACCAGAGAAATAAGAATAACAGAAAAACAATAACAGAGGGAACCTTGGAGGTCTTCTAGTCCACCCCCCTGCTCAAGCAGGAAGCCCTATGCCATTCCAGACAAATGATTGTCCAGTATTGTCCTAAAGGTGCTTTTTCAACTGGACTTTCTGATTTTCTTCAGCTGTGATTGCATGGTAGGGAATGGAAGGATTTATACTCTTTGCAGACAGCTGCTCATTTGCGCTATTTTAGCAAGTTGTTTCACCTGTCTGCAAGGAGTATAAATCCTTCCATTCCCCACCAAAGCTGAAGAAGCTTCTTGGATGAGAAATGAAATGCTTTCAAAGAAAAAACAGAAAGTCCAGTTGCCTCTTGAAAAAGCAACTTTGGGACAACCATGACCTGGATGACTGAGAATCTTCACAATCATTTAGATTGTCTAATATCTTCTCCAATGCCTCCAGTGTTAGAGCACTCACAACTTCTGAAGGCAACTTCTGGTCCACTGCTTAATTGTCCTCACTGTTCGGAAATTTCTCCTTATTTCTAGGTTGCTTCTCTCTTTTGTTCAGTGAAATGAAAGGTGAAATGAAAAGAGCTAGTGTAAAGGGTCGGAGAAGCAAGGTGAAATGAAGCAAAATGGCCCCTAGACTTAGAGAAAGAAGGGGAGTTTGTGCAATAGCTTTGACAGCTTGGTGATGAGCTATGAAGGTCACCATCTACCAGCAGAAGAAGCAATGAAGCAACCTCTTTTCCTTTGCTAAATGATATCCCATCTTCTACCTGTCATCGTCCCCTTCTTGACTTCTTGTTCAATAGCATTTATTTTCTCTTGATAAGCTGTCCATTGTTACCCCAGGGTTTGACCTTGATTGAACTCAATACATGCCAAGGACTCGCCATTCTTTCTGTGACTTTTTCCAACCGTCTATTTATCAACTCCCTAACTGGACTTCTGACACAGATAGAGACTCCTGTTTCTTTGTTTGTTTTCCCTTCAATGGACTTTAATAATAGTTTGAAAAGTAGAAAGGAAACATCGGGAAGCAACCACCACAACTGTGAAGATGGAACTGTGTTTATTCATTGAAGGGTAAAACTTTGCCTTGTGTATCAGACTGGAGATTTTATTTAAATCTAAGATCAGTTGAGATTTAATTGTTCCTAACATGATCAGAATCCTCTCATTCCTGCCAAGCTAAATGTAATTTATAGGGCTGAATAGGATTAAGGTTCAGCTAGTCATGTTTGTTATGCTGTGCAAACTTCAGAGACTTGATGAATTGGATGATATAGAAATTGTGTGGATAGCAGATGAAATTTCAGTGGTCTTTTATTGAAGAAATTGATTGTTGATTGTTTCACCTCTACTGGACTGGTTTGAGAGTCTCTTGAATGTGGCAGAGCTGTCACTTCAGATTATAACTTTGGGGCAGAATAAACTCTTGAAAATATTGGATCAAATACACAGACCACAAAAGACAATGGGTTTTATTCTGTATTTTATCATATACCATTTTAATGCGCACATATTTTACTAACTCCTGTTTTTTCTTGTAAGAAATTGCCTGCCTGCCTAAGCTTCCCATATTGTTTCATGTGGAATTATGAATTCATTTGTGAATTCACTTTGAGTAAACATCTAAGTTTGGAAGGACTGAACAAACTTGCCAAACCTTAGAGATAGAAAGTTACCTGCTTAGACCATTTACCTACTGCTATTATAATATCTACCACATCATGGCTGATGTCCCTTAGATGTACTGAGAGATATTGTGAAGTGAATCTGGATCTATCAGTAAGTGAAACATGTTTGAATGTTTTTATGGTCCTCTAAGCCTCTCTTCTTGAACTTCTTTAGCTGAAGAAATCAAATAAGTGAGAAAACTAAAGAAAAGTTTAAAAAAGATAAAGCAAAAAAAGTAAAAAGAGGGAAAACATAAAATACTGGCAATATAAAATAAGTATATGTACATATGAATGAGATACAGTGATAGATACAGATAGGTACAGGTAAATGGATGGATGGATGATAGAAAGACAGAGAAATGGAGAGATGGACAAACAGACAGACAGATAGACAGTATAGATAGACAATGTATAGATGGATGTACCTAGATGGATGGATGGATCCTGTTTGCTTTTGTCCCCCACTCCTCTACCCTCATCTTCTTCCCTCCCTCTGCCCCTTTCCTCTCCTCCCCTCCCCTGTTCTTTCCTCCCCTGTCCTGTCCTCCCTTCCACTCCCCTCCCCTCTTCTCCCAAATCACATAGACTAATAAGGATATTCCAATTTTGGCCCCTCTGAACACATATATTACAGTATTTCCAAAATACCAATATTCCCCACTCAATGCCTACATGTATAATATATATATTTTCTTCATTTAAAAAAATGTTTAACTGTGGAAATCTTTGGTATTGATTCTTTAAACTCCAAAGACCTTTCCAAGTTTGATTTTGATCATTTCCAACATTAGCTCTGCTCCCCATGCAGGGGTGGGATTCAGCTGGTTCGGACTGGTTCACGTGAAGCGGATGTTAAATTTACATCCGGTTTGTTTGGATTTTAAGTTCCAGTTTGTGTGTACCTTCTTTTGGACTGAATTTTCTATAGTCGAAGGCTGTTCCTGGGAGAGTTTTTCCCCAGCTGAAGGTAACCTAGACATTGGGGGCAAAGTTGGAGATAATAAGGGGACTGTTATTGCTTATTTGATTGTGTTGCCTCTGTGCCACACAGAGGGTCATCACAGAGACCTGATTGTTTTTGAGTTGCTCCTGTGTCTCTCTTAAAGCAAAAAGATCCATTTGGCCAATTCATTCTTCAACTTGTGTCCAAAAGAGAGTTCATCCACCTGAAAAATAATAGATGAGAAACAAATGCAGGCAGCTAGCTACATGAGACAATCAGTAAGCCATTATCCTACACCAGGACAGTATGAAGTCAGGAAAGCTCTAACTCATGGTGCCTGAGCAGCTTTATTAAAAGGTCAATTGCAGCCCCAGGCTTGAGTAAGTGAGAATCAAATAGCTTTGGAAATTTTTAAAAAAGTGGTTGGCTGAGAAAATTATTTGTCTAGTTGTGTCAAAGCTTCCACCTGAGTAGGGAAGAAGCAACTTAATTCCAACACCAGATAGAAATTAATAGACAAGAGATTTTGTTGTAGTACTGATCATCTGGGGAAAAAGTTTTAATGGGCCTAGCGGATTTGTACAAAAAAATGTAGTTTATACTGGAATGGTCATCAGAGACCCAAAGTGGGTTAATCTGAAATTTCTAGATAGGTAATCTGGAATTGTAAGGAGTCATGCCATTGTGCATAGAACTTTCCCTAAGGATATCTAGGGAAGAGAGCTGTAGTGGTGGTTAGAATGCCATGTTGCAGGCTAATTCTGCCAACTGCCAGCAGTTCGATCCTGACTGGCTCAAGGTTGAATCAGCCTTCCATCCTTCTGAGGTGGGTAAAATGAGGACCCAGATTGTTGGGAGCAAGAGGCTGACTCTTCACAATGCTTAGAGAGGATTGTAAAGTCTAAGTGCTATAGCTATTGCTAAATCAATGCCCTCTTCCCAGTGGAAGCCCCTCGAGTATTGGAAGACAGCTATCATGTCACTCCTAAGCCTTATTTTGTAAGGTTGAACATACTTAGCCATGTATGATTGAACATACTTAGCCATGTATGATTTAGCCTGTACATCATATGATTTACCATGTGCATACATCCAAATGAATGCTATGTTTCAGTCAGACCTTCACGTGTCTCTGTCTCTCTCTCTCTCTGTCTCTGTCTCTGTGCCTCTGTCTCTTTGTCTCTGTCTCTCTGTCTCTGTTTCTTTGCCTGTCTCTTTCTCTGTCTTTGTCTCTGTCTCCATCTCTCTGTCTCTGCCACTCTGCCTCTCTCTGCCTCTCTGCCTCTGTCTGTCTGTCCATCTGTGCGCATGTAGTCAATGATGTAAATTTTGTTTCCAACATTATCTGCTGTGACTCCTCCAGCTCTCTAAGATAAGTGTTTCCTGTTGTTTTTAGATTTATTTTTGTTTCTCCTTTTAATGATTTTTGATTCTTTCTTAATTTAATTGTTCATTTACATTAGAAAATCAGTTTTAATAAATTTCACAAAAGGAGGAAGGAAAGAAGGAAGGAAGATGAAATAGGAAGAAAAAGGAGAGGAGAGGAAAAGGGAGGGGATCCTAAGGTTGACAATAATCTTGCCATTTACCTTCAGTGTGCATTTCCATTGTTCCTTCTCAAAAGGATATGAATTTTAGAAAGCAAAATTAATTTAAAGAAATTCTAGGAGAGGTTCCAGAATTTCCTTCCTTCCTTCCTTTACTGCTAACCTTCCTTTCCTCCCTTCTTTCTGTTCTCCCTCTCCTTTCTCCACCATCCATCCATCTTTCTTTCTTTCTTTCTTTCTTTCTTTCTTTCTTTCTTTCTTTCTTTCTTTCTTTCTTTCTTTCTTTCTTCCTTTTCAAATACTCCCTTACAAATCAATCTCCATTCCCTCCCTCCCTCCTTTCCTCTTTCCTTCCTCCCTTCCCCCCTTCCTTCCTTCCTTCCTTCCTTCTTCCCTTCCTTCCTTCCTTCCTTCCTTCCATCCATCCATAGCAATTTAAGGAGGAGGACATAGCCCACTTTAAAGGTTAATATATATGCATGATATCCAGACCCTTCCAGCTTTTACAGGAACATAATGGCACATTTGTGTCACAATCTGTAGCTCTGGAAATTTCATTGTTGTTTTCTGCTTAGCAAAATTCTTATAAAAATGTGTGTTTTGGGGAAAGCATATGCAACCCTGCTTTTTGATAGAGGAAAACTAGTTTGCAAGAAGCTTTGACATGCATCCCCCCCCCCCNGCTTTGACATGCACCCCCCCCCCCCCAAAAAAATGTGTTTCTTGGGATTAATGCACAAAAAAGGCATAGGAGCTTTTGGGTAGATTGTTTCTTCCTATCCAGTTTGCAATTAAATATTTACCTTTGAATGAAATCTCTATTTGTGATGAATGGGAGAAGTGATGGTTCCGAATGCTGAAAATTAATGGGTTTAGTCATTTCTACTCTCAGAAAGAAGCATAGCAGGAAACTTAAGTCAGTGGATAGACATAAATAGTTTCTCCCCGTACAGTTATGTTTTGGATTCCTCTGAAATCATTCAGACATTTCATTTACAGATAGCACTTTAAAGAAAGGAAATGGAACAATAGCTTGCTCTTGTGTAATTTTTGGTAAATGTCTGCAATATTTTGATCTCAATGTTCCATAGATGGGTGGCATAACTTTCCTTCTTCGTGTTCTACTTTGCTTTTACTTCTTTCTTGTTCTTGTAGTTCCCCTTCATTACCTCCTGTGTCTTCCATCTTCTTATTTCTTCCTTCCTTCCTCCTCCCCCTCCTCCTCCTCCTTCCTGCTTCCCTTCTCCTTCATTTGCTTCCTTCTTCCTTTTCCATCTTTCCTCTTCCCCTTCCTTCCTCATCTTCTGCCTTCTCTCTTCCTCCTCCTCCCTGCTTCCCTTCTCCTTCTTTTCCTTCAGATAACAGAGAACAAATAATCAGAGTTGGAAGGGACTTTGTAGTCATCTAGTCTAACCCTCTGCCCAAGCAAGAGACCCTACACCATTCCTTCTTCCCTTTCTTCCTCTTCCATCTTTTTTTTCCTTCCTTCCTCATCTTGTTTTCCATCTTCTACATTCCACCTTCTATCTTTTCTTCTCTTCCTGCTCCTCCTTTCTTTTTCCCCAACCCTGTCTTCCTTCTTCCTTTTTCTTTCTTCCATCTTTCCTCCTCCTCCTCTTCCTGAAATTATGGGTTATTTAAACATTGTTTCCATCTTCAGAGAAGTGGCAATGTAGTTTCTGCTCTTTCTCCTTCCCCTCCACTTCCTCCTCAGTCTGTCTCCTTCTTCTCCTCCCCTTTATTTCCTATAGTCTTTCCAAGTGTAGTCCTTTTATCTAGTCTACCATCCATTCACATCCCCATCAACAAATGTGTGGTGTTTCTGCTTTACTGATCATCATCACCGTAGAGATCCGTCTGTTTTTATTTTGGTCCAGGACTGATTAGTTGGCTTTTCCTGCACTTCATGGAACTTTTAGTATCCATCACCCGCCCATAAATCAAAGCCATCCATCTTATTTCTCTTGTTGTTTCTCAGTGGTCATCTTTCAAAACTATACATCAGCACCGGAAAGACCATTGTTTTAACTATTCCAAACTTGTTGTCACTGAAATGTCCTGATACTTGATGATCTTGTCTAGCTGGGTTATTGCCTCCTTTGGAAGGATTAATCTCTCCTTTATTTCTGTAGCACATTGCCCATTTCATCAACTCCAGGAAGCACCCTTACATCTTTGCCATCAACAATAGGTTCATTAATTATACAGACTTTTCACTCCATTATCTCAGGGATGAATTTAAATTTGCAATTTAATTTGCCAGTTAGGGGGGTCTCATTTCCCAAATTGTTGGGAGAATGAAGCAGAATGCTAAATTTGAATAAGGAAGTACCTTAACTTAGGTCTTGTTCTGTTAAACCCCAAAGATCATATTGAGGTATTTCTCCACAAAATTCACATCTGGAAAATATTCCGCGAATTCAGCAGTTTTGCTATCTTTTATCCATTAGCAGAGAAGGAAAGAAAATAATCTTCCTCTTATATTCATGCCTGGAGCAAAAAAAAGGGGGAAGTAGGAAACAGTTACAGAATTATAAATACAACCTTGAAATTGTAGAAACTTGCTAATTTTGTTTATGAAGACTATGGCAAAACTGTCTTCTCTGCCTGCGTTTTGGTACTGAATTCCAAGCATGCATCATGTCTAAGAGGAATGGTAGTAAGAATGAAACTGATCCAGTCAGGTACGAATGCAAATTGATTTGTATGGAAGTATTTGAGGAAAGAAAGAAAGAAAGAAAGAAAGAAAGAAAGAAAGAAAGAAAGAAAGAAAGAAAGAAAGAAAGAAAGAAAGAAAAGGAAAGAAAAAGAAAGAAAAAAGAAAGAAAAGAAAGAAAGAAAAGGAGGAGGGAGGAGGGAATGGAGATTGATTTGTATGGGAGTTTTTGAGGAAAAAAAGAATGGAAAGAAAGAAAAGAATCGGAAAGAAAAAGAAGATAAGAGAAAGAAAGAAAGGAAAAGCAAAGAAAGAAAGAAAAGAAAAAGGAAAGACGGGGAGGAGAGAGAAGAGAAGAAGGGGAGAGAGGGAAGATGGGGGGGAGGAAGAAAGGAAAAGGAAAAAGGAAGGAAGAGAGGAAGGAAGCGAAGGAAAACTGGTACAGAGAAAGAAAATGACATTAGTAACGATAGTTACTCTTTGAAATGATAGTAGCCTTTGGAATCCTGGTTCCTGGGTAAGAACCACGGATTCAATCTATTGTCAGCCAATAGCTTTAGCCAGTCCTCTTTTAACAACTAAATCTACCTCACAGGCTGTTTTCATGGGGGGGGGGGGGGAAGGATGAGACAATGGTCTAAAAATGGTGCCTTGAAATGAGAGGCTGCAAGATCTGTCTATCAGGGCAATTTGATCTACCAACCTATGGGATGGAGCACACTGTTTTCACCTTTCTGCCCCAATCCAGGAGTCTTTGCAGACAGCTGCTTCTGTGACAAGCTATTTTGTGTTAAATTTTCGACAAAGAATAACTTAGGGAGAGTAGTGTATCTCTTTCAAGCTGTTTAGCTCTCATCAGCTAGCAATACCCTTCTAGGATTCGAACCCTGGGCCGCTTACATATTAGGGAGACATAATAATTTAGAATACCCTTTGCCACCAGACTTGAAATTCTAGACCTAGAAAACCTTGAATTACGCCATCTTCAGTCTGATCTAAGTATGGTTTATGAAATCATACATTGCAATGTCCTACCTGTCAATGAATACTTCAGCTTCAACCACAACAACACAAGAGCACACAATAGANAAATCATACATTGCAATGTCCTACCTGTCAATGAATACTTCAGCTTCAACCACAACAACACAAGAGCACACAATAGATACAAACTCAAGGTAAACCATACCAAATTTGATTGCAGGAAATACGACTTCAGCAACAGAGTGGTGAATGCCTGGAACACTCTACCTGATTCTGTGGTTTCTTCACCAAACCCCCAAAACTTTAACCTTAGACTGTCTACTATTGTCCTCACCCTTTTCCTAAGAGGTCTGTAGGGGGCGTGCATAAGCATACCAATGTGCCTACCATCCCTGTCCTATTGTTTCTTTTATTTTTCTTATATCTACCCATTTCGTGTATTCATAACTATGTATATACTTATACCTATTATCTTGTAAGCGATTGACAAATTAAAAAAAAAATTCTTGAAAGTGGAAGCAGTTATGCTCCATCCCATATTTGGGTAGACCAGGTTGCCCTGATAGACCAGTCTCATTGGCAAAAAATCTCCTCCCTGGTACAATTAACAAAGCAAGGAGAGCCCATGGCCTAGAGGTTAATACATCTGCCTAGTATGCAAGCACCCTGGGTTTGAATGCCCAAAGGGTGTGGCAAGCTGATGAGAGCTAAACAGCTAGAAATAGTTATAGTAGGTTTCCTTTCTTTCTTTGTTGGTATATTTAAATTTAACACAACAATATGTCAAAAATTATGTGCAACTCCCTTATCATCTTGCATAGCAATAGAAATTCTGGTCCCAAATATTGTTATAAGTCAAGATTACCAGTAATAACACATCCTGCTTATCTGAGTGTAAGCTACCAGAGAGTCTGTGTTGTAAACATTTTGTTTCCTTGTTTTCCTTGTCTTCTTTTGCAGTTTGTAAATATGGTTATCTGTATGTGGAATGATGGTGAATATACAAGTCTCAGAACAGAACAGAATAGGAGTTGGAAGGGACCTTAAAGGTCTTCTAGTCCATCCCCCTGCTCAAGCAGATCCTATACTATTTCAGACAAGTGGCTGGTGAATCTCTTCTTAAAAAGCTGCAGTGATGAAGTACCCACAATTTCTGGAGGCAAGCTGTTCCACTGGTTAATTATATTCACTTTTAGAAAGTTTCTCCTTAATTTCAGGTTGCTTCTTTCCTTGAGTAGCTTCCATCCATGGCTTCTTGTCCTGCCTCCTGGTGCTTTGGAGAATAATTTGACCCCCCTCTTCTTTGTGACAGCCCCTCAATATACTATAATATATAATATATTATAATAAGATATAATAATATACATTAAATGGATGATGTTTCAGGATACAATCTGGGTCAGTCAGTGGAACTAGAAGTTTTATCTTCCAAGCTTTCTGACGAGTACTGGAGCCCATCCCCAGGGGACTTCTGTTGAGCAGAGTGTGTGCTTTGGATTATTCTGTGGCTGTTATTGATATGGTGCCAATTGTGTGTGGCTTTTCAGATGTTGGTTGGGGTATTGATGGCTGGCTATAGTATAATACTACAGTAGAGATCTTCATATTTCCATGTTCTACTATATCACATGACCTAAAATGGACACCTAACATCAAAAACTCATCAAAAAAGCACAACAAAGAATGTTCTTTCTGCGCCAACTCAGAAAGCTCAAACTGCCCAAGGAGATGCTGATCCAGTTCTAAAGAGGAATTGTTGAGTCTCTCATCTGCACCCCTATAACTGTCTGGTTTGGTTCTGCAGCCCAACAGGACAGACACAGACTTCAAAGGATAATTAGGACTGCAGAAAAAACAATTACTGCCAACCTGCCTTCAATCGAGGATCTGTATACTGCACAAGTCAAAAAGAGGGCTGTGAAAATATTTACAGACCCCTCACATNGAGGCTGTGAAAATATTTACAGACTCCTCACATCCTGGACATAAACTGTTTCAACTCCTTCCCTCAAAACAACACTATAGAGCACTGCACACCAGAACAACTAGACACAAGAACAGTTTTTTCCCAAAAGCCATCACTCTGCCAAACAAATAATTCCCTCAACACTGTCCAACTCTTTACTAAGTCTGCATTACTATTACTGTTAATCTTCTCATCACTCCTTATCACCCATCCCCTCCCACTTGTGACTGTATGACTGTAACTTTGTCACTTGTTACCCTAATGATTTATATTGATTGTTTTCTAGTATGATTTGATTGCTCATTGTATTCTATGACCATTATTAAGTGTTGTACCTGATGCTTCTTGACTCTTGATGAATGTATCTTTTATGTACATTAAGAGCATTTGCACCGAGACAATTTTGTTATCTTTTGCTCACCTTGTGTGTCCAATCACACTTGGCCAATAAAGAATTCTATCGTTCTATCTATCTATCTATCTATCTATCTATCTATCTATCTATCTATCTATCTATCTATCTATCATTCATTTATTTTGTTTTTCTCATTCTTCCTTTACAGTATTTAACTTTTATTACTGTGCAAGACAAGGAAAGTAAATGTAATAAAATGTCCTAAAGTGCCAGTATGTCACAGTTACAGCACATTAATCTTCAGCTTGTTTGAAATAGATTTATTTATTCAAGGAGGGGGATATCTTTTCTGGATCAGATAGGACATGAAAACATAGCTCCTTCCTGCCAAAAGCTGCAAACAGAATTAAAATCATTTACTATGTGTTGTATCTCAAGAACCTCCCTCTACATACACTGAACTGGCAGAACAAGTCATGTTTACAGACAAATGCAAGGGTCATTTTGATAACGTGCTAATGTTAAACTTGCCAACAACTATTAACTTACACTGGGTAGTTTATGGATTAAAAATAGGGACTCCTGGATATTTTTGCATTCTCAGAAATTGGATGCAAACAAGGCCATTGAACTCCAAATACACTGAACTCCAAATACATTTTTGCTCACCTGTTGTTGAATGGTAGGACTTGGAAGGATTTTTCAGTTGATTTTCTAACTTTCCTTAGGAGAAGAATGGTTTTCTTTTGCAGATAAATTCTATTTCTGCAAGATGTATCACCTGGAGGTATGGTGAGTGCTAACAAAACAGTACCCCCTGGCAATTTTAAAGGGATATATATCAGAATGTACATCGTTATGAAGATGTGCATATAGCTGGGAAGCCAATCCTCTAAAAAGAAGAGAGATCTCTACAGGCAGTAAGAGATCAGAGTGGTGATAACAGAGAAGGAAAGGTAAATATTTTAGGCTATTGAATTAAGGCAAGTGACCCAGGCAAACAGAAGCAGAGTTGAATGGCCAATTATTAGTTATTTGAAACTAATGTTAGTAGCATGATTTTTGGAGTTCTACAAACTGAAAATTAGGATTGGGAGCCCCACAAGGAGTTTAGGTTGCCTTTCCACCGCAGGATTTTGGAAGGAAACCAAGTCAGTTTCATATGTCTTCCTTTTTTGTGTGCAATTCTAACACAGAAAAAACCTGCTGGCTAACACACAAGAGTCTCTGACTTTATTTAGTCAGCTGGTGAAGACCACAAGATCTGCAGTCCTATCCAGGAATCGTAGAATCATTGAAAAGGGCCATTTAGGCTATCAAGCCTTCTTAATGCAAGAATACAAATTAAATGTTCTGTTGAAAAGTGCCAGGCTAAGGAAAGTAGATTGATATATTCTTGGATCATGCTCTTTCCAGCAGAATGTCCACTGGATGTTCACGGGTGGCCTTTTTTGGATCTCAAAAAGACATTGCCTGAGGATACAAAAGCTACTTGTTGAGGATCTGATGGGACAAGATTGAAAGGAAACCTGAAAGAACTTAAGATGTTAAAACCCCAACATAAGATATCTCAAGAGATGTTAAATCCACCAGTTCAATTAACCAAGTCAATCCAAGTTCCTCTTCATCAAAGAACCTGCTTTTAGTTTTATGACTGCTTAACTATGCCTCTGGTTTCAGGTTATGCCTCAGAGGATAAGTGACTACTGGGTTAAAGGATTTGCTGCCTAAATTTCATTGTTATGCAATTTTTTTTTAAAAAAGAAATAAACAGCAAGAAGAGCACAGTTCTCCTCATATCCTGATAACAGAGCCATACATCAATTCATAATTATACTGCTTCAAAAAAAAATTACACAAAAGGTTTTAGCGCCTAGGCTTTTGCTGAATATAGCAATTTTGCCCTTAGAAGGCTAAATCAAGTACTCTCTAGTATCAACAGAGATACCCCACCAAATTTGGGAACCAAGAATTTCAGGCTTGAGTCTCCAGATGTTCATCTTAGCCTAAAGCCTTGATAATGGTTTAGTTTCTCCTCCTCCTCCTCCCACAGCCACAAGTACACCATCAAAAGATACCCAGATCTTCCCAACAGCTAGCAGTTGGCTGTAAATTACATAGTTAGCCTACCCCTACAAGGCATTTCCAGTCATCCAATATGGCCATAATTCACCGCAAAGAATCTAATCTATCCTCTTTGATAATCCAAGATGTACAGGCTATTTCATTGGCCAGCAGAAAATAAGAGGCCTTCTTTCAGATAAAGATATTGTTTGATGTTATACTCTGGGGCATTCTGCAACCCACAAAGGCCTTTGTATGTGATCTTCTGACATTTGGTCCAGCAGACTTCCTCCAAAGCTTCTGGATGAAGGTATTTCTGCCTTCAGATATGTTAATCATCTGTATGGCCAGATCTTTACAGTGAAGAGTAGAAACAGCTTGGCCATTTCTATAAATGCCAAGTGCCCATTAGCCTGAAAAATAGATGGCTTCTTTTTTTCTTTGTGTACTACAAAAAAACTTTGTGGGGATTGCAAATGGCAAAACTACAGCTGTGTCTGTGTTAATTTGAACCCATTAATCATTCACACAAGACTGGGCAGACTGACTTCCAGCAACCTTTCAAAATCCAATCACCCACTCAGCTTTCCCTTCCTCCCACCCATTTGTTGGATGCACAATCAGATAAATCAATTATTAGCTGGGCTTTTCTGAAATGTAAACATTGGTACTGAGCTCTTTCTTTCACTTTCATGAATCTTAATCCCAAATAAGCCAAAATTTAACTCCATATCATATGGCCTTTGTGGACTTTGTCAGTTAACAAACCAGGAAGAAGACAAGGATTGAAAGAGGATTGTGATTTGGTGAGATTCATTCCTGAAGTGATAACCTGAACTGAGCTCTTTAGGACAGAAACCCAACATTGTTTCTACTCCTCTAAATAATTGTCTGTCTGTCAATATTATATTATATTGGACTGTCAATATTATATGGAGAAAAAGTCACAGCATTCTCAGAGGTATTTAAAAGTTTTGAGAATGAATTGTTCCAGTTGACATAATTCACAAATACTCTTGAGTTTGGTTGTTTTCTTGCAGATGTTCTCCCAACTAGGGAACACCATCAGTGCTAGAAGGCAGTGGGGTTTGCTCTCTTTTTATATACTATTTGCTTGCCCTGTCAGTGTTGGTGGGAAAGATCTTGGTAGTTCCTTGATCAAACTGGTTTTTTTTTTTAACCTTTAGCTTGTTTCTCTGAGTTGGTAGTTCCTTGATTGGGGTAAGCAGTGTCTCTCAATCCTGGTAGCTTTACGATGGGTGGACTTCAACTCCCAGAGTTCCTCAGCCACCAAGGATGACTGGGGAATTCTGGAAATTAAAGCCCACCTCTCTTAAGGTTGCCAAGGTTGAGAAACCCTGGGATATTTTATGTTTCTTGATTGTCTAAAACATGTCTAAGAAAACAACGAAGCTCAGAGAGCACAAAGACCCCATAGTTCAACTCAGAGCTTCAAATTCTCTCTTCTATTGGTATCACATACACATAGCTCTTATATGCAAGGACCTATATGGCCTTGCTCCAGGTGGATAGGGGAACCAAAAAATTTCAGTTTTACTTGGCCTGGTGGCCAGATCTAATATCAACCCTCCTAACAAACTGCCATCATCATTTTGAAGCAAGAAATATTCCCCATTTAGCTAATAACTCACCAGGAGTTTGTCTGTCTGTCTGTCTGTCTATATCTATCTATCTATCTATCTATCTATCTATCTATCTATCTATCTATCTATCTATCTTTCATCTATCATTATTGGTATTGGTCATTCTATCTTACTGAATTTAATACCCAATTATACTTAAATGAAGATCTTTCCATTTCTTATTCCATTTCTACATGTAAATGTTTTTGCTCTTTGTGAATAAAAATGAGGAAAAGGAAGAAGATAAAACCAGAAGCAGTTTACCAAACAGAATACAAATGAAAAGTCCCTTCTTCCTCAATGGTTATTGAGACCACTTCAAGAATCCCATTATGCTGCTGTATATACTACAAAATATACAGGAATTTTCCAAGGTTATTATTAAGTATTATGAAACATTACATATTTAGGGAGGTCCGGGAATTTAGTTGCTAAATAAGTAACATGAAACTCTGTTGTAAACTGCTATGTGATTGTATTATAAAAAGAGTCATTGTAGTGATAGGAAGACCAAGAGATACAAGTAATTTTGTAAAAAAATAATTTGAGAAGTTAAAGGAGATTCCAGAGCTGGGAATTTTTTTCCAGTGTTTCAAGAACAATACATATTTTTAATTAAATACTTGGAATATATTTGTAGAAAGTGACAGCAAGTCATAATGTGAACTTAAAATTATGGATTGGGATCTCATCCTATCCAAATTGTATGGCCTGTTACCGTCTTTCTGATAAACAGGCATTTTACTGTCCTTGACAATCTATCAAAATTATTAAGAAAATAATGAAACTTCAATACACATTTTAAAAAAAGTAATTATAAAGCAGAATAGGCCCTTTAACTGCTTTCATGTAGACAAAACACATTTTTATCAGAAAAGGTTTATTGATTTAGGAGGTCTGAATGCACCTATGCGGCATGAATGCTGATGTATTCATTCAAATGTGTGATATTGATATTACTGGCTTGGTTCTGCATTTTTTGGGGTAAAACATACTCTGTTTGAGAATTATTTAAAAACTAGTATGCAGATAAAATCTGAGGATCTATCTAAATAATAATCCTCCCAATAACCTGAAAACCAAATACCTTAATTAAAAGTCAAAACACTCAACATGATTTGTTTGTTTGTAGTCCAACACAGGTGGTCCTCAACTTATGACCACAATTAAGTGCAAAATTTCTGTTGCTAAGTGAAACATTTGTTAAATGATTTTTGCCCCATTTTACAACCGTTCTTACCACAGTTGGTAAGTGAATCACTGCAGTGGTTAAAATTGTTGAGAGAAATGTCCATCTGGGTTCAGTTCCAAGTGGGAAGAAATACACTAGAAACATGGCGACTGCTTGGAAGGATGGTTTTAATGGTGGGTAGGACCACATGCCTTGGAGTTCCTGAGTGAAAAGGGAAGAGATGTTGAGAGTCCCTTGGTCTTATGCCCTCACTGTGCTTTGAACTTGCTTCCCGTTCCTAGTAAGAAATGTGTCCTGACTGATTGTCAAACTCCCATGCAGTGGTAACTTTGTAAGTTGTCTTGAATTCCAAGTTTGGTTGAATCTTGCTGGGTGATGCAATCTTCCCAAGTGCCATGTGGTGAGATGGGTAGAGGGCTAATCCTATCATGTTCTGAGGGCCATGTCTTTTTTTTTTTTTA
>BHFT01021137.1:0-59735 GCA_004320025.1 Laticauda laticaudata
TGTGAAAGGACGGCTGCTATTCATTAGCAAGCTGGGTTTCACCTGGGTGCCTGGTGGGAGCACAGACAGACTCCCTCTGATGCCTCCAACTCAAACACCCCCCCCACCAGGCACCGAGGTGAAATTACTGTATGTGTATACAAAGCCAATGGCAATTGGGTTCATACTTTTTTGCAGTAAGCATATTCACTAACACTTGAATACCTCAAGATATTTCCCCGTTATCATATCTTTGAAAACAGGCTTTCTGATTTCCTTATGGTAATCATATCTGAAAACTATGTAGAAAGGAAAAGCAGGAATAAGCACTCCAAACTTTTATAATCCTTTGAGCAGATAGCTTTCTTGTAGTTCTCTTGGGTTCTATTAAGGGAGGGAAATATGTCTACGGAGATTCTCAATCATCCAAGTCACGGTTGCCCAAAAGTTGTTTTTCCAAGAGACAACTGGACTTGCTTGATTTTTCCCCCCTTGAAAACGTTTTGTTTCTCAGCCAAAAAGCTTCTTGGATGAGAAGCAAAATGTTTCCAAGGGAAAATACCAAGAAAATCCAGTTGCCTTTTTAGAAAAGTACCATTGGTACAAGAGAAGGAAAGGCTTTCCTGTTGCGAGTTCCACTGGTTGATGTGCAAAAATGTGTCTAGCCTCTCCTTTTTTCCTACTCATTCAGTAGAAGCTCTTGGAACTTTAACATATACAGCAAGTTTAACAGCTGCTTCCTGTTAGACTCTGCCATAAGAACAAGATGGCACATGTATATCTTTTGGAAGTCTTGATATCAGTTGATGTACATCAAGGTCTTAAAGATACAAATCCCTTAGTTGAAGTGAGGGCAGAAAAATGGCAGGAAGGGGAAGAGCATATAGCAGTACAGTTGTCCTTCATTAGTGGCAACAGCACTGAAAAAACTGACTTATGACAATTTTTCACACAACCATTGCAGCATCCCCATGATTATGTGATCAAAATTCAGATGCTTGGCAGCTGGCACGTATTTATAACAATTGCACTGTCCTGGCCCATGTGATCATTTTGAGACCTTCTGACAAGCAAAGTCGACAAGCAAAGGTGGATTCAGATTCACTTAACAAGCATGTTAATAACTTAACAACTGCAATGGTTCACTTAACAACTGTGGCAAGAAAGGTAAGATAGAACAAAGCTTACTTAACAAATGTCAGCAACAGAAATTTTGAGCTCAATTGTCATAGCTTAGGACCACCTGTATATGAAGACCCAGTGGCAACTGCAGCTGCTAAAGTTACTTTGGAAAAGCATGTTATTTTAATTCTGGGATAAAAGTTAAGTGTATTACATGTAAATAAATCTTGCTGCCATGTTTTTCCTTTTATTCTTGAATCTGTTTCTCTCACAATGAGAAAGTCATCTAATCTGCCCTCTGATATTCTTCAACAATGGTGGAAGGATTCAAACTCCCTTCAGGTTTTCTGAGAAGAGACTAAGCCAGATCTTCAGTGATTCCTTTTTGTAACTTGAGAAGCCAGAGAAATGAATCCCTATTTCTGTTTCCCCTCCAAAAAAGGCAACCCCTCTCATATGGCAAAATCAAGGCCAATATTAAACAGAAATATTTGGATTGCGAAAATGAAAGACCTATGGGATTCCTTTGATACAGCAGATATGCAGGTACAATGTCTCATAGCAGCAGTTCTCTAGTAACACCTTTCCCTTTTGGGTGATTGACTTGTCTGGTTGCCAGTTTCATGAAGTAATAGGTATAATTGATCGATCTTTCGGTTATAGGGATAGTTCTTTGGAACTTGAATTATATGCAGATATGGAATAGCAATAGTCCGAAAGCTGCAGGAAGTCAGCCTGTAAGGAACAGAAGAGAAAGAAATGTGAGGTCATAAGCAATGATAGTATATGATTCCTTGACTTAGTTTATGAGAGTAAGAAAGGAAATAGAATGGAATTTTTTAAAAAAATCCTGCAACCAGAATGCTACATTCCTGAAGGTTTTCTTCAGGCTTTGGCACCAATAAAGAAATTTAATTATGACATTTCTTCCACTGGAATTCAGTTGTGCAGTAGTTGTACTGAGTAACTGCTCAGTATATCTGAATTATTATTCTGCTAAATATTATCTGGATACAGGGGAAGTGTATATGACCTATCTTTTACTAATACTAGAGAGCATGTCTGTGTATGAATGAATGCTTCTCCTGACCTGTTGGGGAAAGGAATAGTGCATCATTCAGACAAGCATGATATTTTCACAAGATTTAGGAAAACATGGAATCTATCTCAGCAATATTTTACAACAAACATTTCTTCCCTTGGTTAGGATCCTGCTTCCTGATTTCTTCAATTTTCTGGGTGAAATTAACAACTTGGGTGAAAAAGCAAGCTGTCTGTTTTCAGTTTTCAGTTCAGGGCAGCAGCACATTAGTACAGTGTAGGTTGTGGAAAATATTTGGTTTTTCATAAAATGGTCCTATTTTGTGAATGGTATACCTTTTTCTATATATAAGTTCTAAATGTGGATGAAATGGGCTTCAGGAGTCAACAAAAGGAGAATTTATGCATCTTAAGTAGTTGATGTCAAACTGTATTCTTGTGGACGGTGCTCTTCCAGAAATGGAAAGAAACTCATGCTAAGTACTTTAAACTATGATCTTCTTGCAGAAGGCTTAAGTTATAGTGGTGATTGCATGCTATGTTTGGATCCTGACCTGTGTTACAAAGTACTGCATGCTACTATCTCTTGATTATAATTGTCTAATTTGTCCTTCCTTCAGTTGAGTTTAATGGAAGGCATTATTTGAATCAGGATTTCTGTTGATGGCTGTGAGCTTCCATTGCCTGTCAGCTGCTGGAACTAAACTGTGGTATTGTATCTAATTAAATAAGGTCCTAACCTAGTTAAGATGTTTAGTACAAAAGTAAAATTGCTGAAAAGTTCCCCCAAAGAGAAATAGTGAAATGATTACCTGCATTACCATGTAATTAATCGTGGCTAATTGCCTTGAGCAAGAATCAATTAAAGGGGGGGGGGAGAGACACAGACAGTGGACTAATTTAGCATTGGGCATAAGATTTATTATTTTGTGACACTGTAATTTGTTGCAGGTTTATTTGCAAGGTGAGTCTTATGGGGCAACTTAAGGGATAACTTTTCTTAGATCTCTGGGAAGCTTTTCGTATGTAGGCAATGATAAGGTGTTAAAACAGGAATATTGAATTGGTATGGAGGGAGATATTTTGAAAATTGTCCCTGGGCCTTATTTGTTAAGATAGATTTAGAGTTTGCTATGGAGGAGCGCCCAGCAGCAAGCTGATTTTCCAAGCCAATGTGACATGGTGATCAAAAATGCTGGGTTAGGATTTGGAGAAGTGTGGGTTCACATCCAACTTCAGCTGTTGTCACTTTTGGTGACTTGGATCATTCTTTCAGAATGTTATAATAGGTTTGCTGAGATATGAAAAGAGATCCTAATGTAAGCTGTCTGGAGCTCTCAGATATAAATATATTGAAGAATAATAATAGAGTTTTCCCCTTCTGCTCTCAGGCATCCTGTAAGATGAGATGAGCTGTTATGCACTGGGGTCAGAACATTGAAATCCAGTTACCTGTGACTCATTCAGCCACGAACTTTGCATAGGAAGCTGTGCCACAACTAGACCAGTATTTGAGCTTTAACTTTTGGTTCACCTGGAAATGGAGACATTTGCCCTGGCACACCCTGTTTTCCCCCCCAGCATGCCTTTCAGGCAGAGAAGCTTTCTTGACTGTTAATCTCACTTTATAAACATGCCCTCCCAGTGTTTATACAACAGGAATGAGATAGATACCAGGGAAAGCCTGTGTAGAAAATCTCTCTCTCTCTCTCTCTCTCAAAAAAAAACAAACAAACATGCTTGTGTAAAGAGCCGGAGGCTGCTCTTTAAGAAGGTTGAGAAAGAAAGGCTGTGCAAACATGAAAAGTCAAATTAGAAGGCCATGTCTCACCTCACCATCCCACTCAAATAACCAGGATTACTGCATGTCAGGTGAAATAGGAAAGAGATATCTAAAAGTCTTTCTGTTTGATGAGTCTGGTGCTTGATATTTCTCAGATTGAAAGCTTTTTAAGGATTTTTTTTCTCCTGCATTGTCCTCTCTACAAAATAATTTGTGTTTAGAGAGGAGGTGAGTGTAAGGGGGCTGAAAAAAAAGAGACTGCACCTAATAGCCAGGTTGAACTTTGAGATCTGGTTCTATTTATCATTTATTTACCATCTAAATTTCTCGAGCTGCCCATTTGTCAATAATGCTGGGCAGATTACAAGGATTAAAAAGAAAAAGAAAAAAATACACTACAGGGAGTCCTTAACTTATGGCCACAATTTAGACTAGAATTTCCATTGCTAAGCAAGGCTGTGATTAAGTGAATGGGAAACCTCCCCTCCCCTCCAATTTTATGATCTCTTTTGTCATGGTGGTTAAGTGGAATCACAAAGTTATTAAGTGAATCTGGCTTCCACCCTTGACTTTGCTTGTCAGAAGCTAACTGGAAAGATTGCAAATGGTGATTACATGACCCTGGACACTGCAACCATAGTAAGAACATGGTGGTTTGCCAGCATCCAAATTTTCATTGTGTGACTATTGGGATGCTGCAATAATTGGTTATAAGTCCCCCTCCTCCTTTTTTTTAACACCACCAGAAGTTGAATATATTGTTCTTAACCTTCATTTAAAAGAGGTTGTGATATGTTGCAATGCTGTAACGTTTCTAACAGAGTGATTTTGTGTTAGTGTATGGGTCCAGCTCATACATCAAGGTAAGATAAGATAAGCAGTTGTTAAAGTTTGAGGAAGTAGGCTAGGGTTTGCTGCAGGTTCAGTTCAGTGGCTTGTTGCTTTGGAAATTGCTTCTGGATTTTGTGCTTCGGATGAAAAAAATATGAAACTTTGATTTTGGTTTTGCTGATGAGATGTTTGTTGTTGTAGAAATGGCTAGTATATATCACTGTGTAAAAGTAAAAAGTTGAAGGTAATGTTATTATCGTCTATTGCTCTAAAGAGTCAAAAGTCAATGCTTTTTTCTTATTTTTTCCCCCTCTACTCCACATTTTTTCTTCTTTCCTTTTTCTCTCCTTCAGTTTTCCACTATTTTTTATTTTCCTTTGTATTTTATTTTCTGATAAATCATAAAAATTTTCAAAGACAGCTTTGACTTGCTGTTAGCAGGAGCAGCTAAAGAAACCAATAATTTTCTGTCCTTTAAAAAATTTAACAGATAATCAAAGTTGGAAGGGACCTTGTAGTCCAATCCCCCTGCCCAAGCGGGAGACCCTACACCATTTCTGACAAATGGCAGTCCAATCTCTTCTTGAAGGTCTCAAGTGATGACGCTCCCACAACTTCTCAGGGCAACTTCTGTTCCATTGGTTGATTATTCTCACTGTCAGAAAGTTTCTCCTTGTTTCCTCCTTGTTCAGTTTCCATCTATTGTTCCTTGTCTGGCCTACAGGCACTTTAGAAAATAGATTGACCCCTTCCTCTCTGTGGCAGCCCCTCAAAAAAAAGTCTTACTTCTGAATTTGTTTCTTCATGAGCCCAAAACAAATTCTCAGTTATAATTATGTTATATTAAAAGAACAATTATCCTTTGAACATAAGGCTAAACAAACATAATGCTAAACAAAGTGAATGTGTACATGCTTATTTCCTTAATCCTTGATAAAGGAAGGTTGGATGGATGTAGTATGATAAGTGTTTTTAAAATGCTGCATAGTTATGGGGGTACTCTTTATGAGATATAAATATGTGTCCCTTTAGAGATCTTAATTTGGTTTTTTTCTAGCTTCTGCTGACAGAGAGATCCTTAAATATATTTTGGTCCCAATAACCTGTTTTTTAAAAGCAGTTGTTAAGTGAATCACTGGAGATGTTAAGTTAGTAACACAATTGTTAGGTAATTCTGACTTCCCCATTAATTTTGCTTGTCAGAAGATTACAAAATGATCACCTGACACCCCCCCACACACACTGCAGTTGTCGTAAATATGAAACAGTTGCCAAGTGATCGAATTTTGAACACATCACCATGCAGATGCCGCAATGGTTGTAAATGGGAAAAATGGTTACAAGTCACTTATTTCAGTGCCATTGTAGCTTTGAACAGTCGCTAAATGAATGGTCATAAGTCAAGGATTACCCGCATTCATTTCAATACACCATGTCTGAAATTATAAAGCCTAGCAATAGGCTTTCAGAGGCTTTCCTTGTGGACTGGAATAAACCCAAGGGACAAATTTCAGGTGTGAGTTTGTTTGTCTTTGGGTTTTTTTTTTGGTCAAGCCATTTTGACATGTATGATAAAGTCTCTGCCTTCAGCGCTGCAGGAGCTGGAAAATTATCGCAAACGTTGGCACTTTGGTTTCAGAATCCCTGTGGCTGCCATGCAAATTTGCCTTTGAAACAATTCAGAAGGCAGGCAGAACAGAGCTTTGAGACAAGACCGGTTGGTTTCTGCTTTTCAGCATTTCCACTTCCCAGATACTTCAAATACCTTTCAGGGGAGGTCACTCCAGTTATTTTTGTTCCTGGTGTCTCGTTCTGTACTTCTTTCAAGTCATTTTCATGGCTGTCTGGGTCAGAAGTAGAAGCTGAAGGAGAAGTTATTGGGAAGAGAAGTTGAAGGACCTCTACTCTGGGAGACATTTGAAGACTTAGGTTGCCTGGCAGGCCTTGAGAGGTTGTGCTTCAGCTGCCATTCGGTCTTTCTGTTGCCGCTTCAGCTCTTTACAGGATCAGCGCTGTCCACAGTAGAAGTGAATGGTCAGATATGGATCTCAAAGGGTTTTGATGAGGGGCAAAGGACAAGGAAGAATACAGGCAGTCCCCAGTGTATGGCCACAATTGAGCCCAACTTTTCTGTTGTCAAGTGAGAGATTTGTTAAGTCAATTTTGTCCCATTTTACGATCTATCTTATCGTAACTGTGACAAATGGTCATAAGTCACTTTTTTCAGGGCTGTTGTAATTCTGAACAGTCACTAAACAAACTGTTGTAAGTCAAGGACTACCTGTTTCAGTGATACGTGATAAAGTTGGATTTCAACCCAAAGAGAAGGCAACATAAAATGACTATTTCTGTGAAAAGATTTAAAGGAAATGTAAGAAAGGTGGTGTCCACAGAGGCCATTCCGGGTAAACTCTGGTATTTCCTTCGGCAGGCAGTGCAGTGTCACCTAATAAGTGCTGTCATTATTGAACTAAGGGGCGGAACAGCAGCTTTACATATTGATAGTTCATGGTGGGGAGGAATGAAGACTTTTTCCATGGCTATAACCAGGTGCTTTTGCTTACACTGCTTCCAGGTATGTAAATGTCTCGTTGTTTAACGTCTTTGGGGCAAGGAAAATTTTCCTCCAAGCAGAAATCACCAAGAAGCAGCTTTTGATTTTCTCTTACGCTTACACAAAAATGATGATCCCAGTCAGATAAGTTTTTTTTTTTTTTTTAAATNAAATGATGATCCCAGTCAGATAAGTTTTTTTTTTTTTTTAAAATCAGGTCCTGTACATTTTCCCTCTATTCAAATAGCTCCGGAGTAGAGGAGGCTCTTGAGTTTAGCAGAAATCTTTACTTCCTGGTGCTGCGGCCCAAACAGTTCTGCTAACAAAGCTGAGTCTTAAGTTGTTCACTTCTTAGCCAGTTCAGCCTGTTCGTTGCAAGGACACGGTGTGCGGTTTCTGGAGTGTGAAAGGGCTGCCGTTTACGGGGCTATATCTTGTGTGAATTATGTAATCTGGTTCAATTTGTCTTGGAAACTGTAGCCTCCGAACTTGACGTCTATTGTAGGAGAGGGCGGTATTCAGCCAGCGTTTGGCAACTGAGCAAATCCAGAGAAGCAAAAACCAATTTTAACTCTGTTAAAGGCAGTGGTTCCTAGCAGGATATGTATGTATCTGGATCATTCTAGTTCCACATGGATTGGTCTTGAACATTGAGGTTAGCAACTTTGCTAAAAATTTGTCAATCTGTGGTCTGGAAAAGTCCTTTTATCTGCCCTGCAGACTGGGTATTCAATTGCCGGTTAGAGCGGAGTTAGTACTGGGGTGTAATATTGTTCAGACAATGCATAAACTATTTCAGGTGGCCTTTTTCAGTCTTGCCAACCCCACTCCCGCAGCTTCTGCTGCTGCTCCTTGCTGCTGCTTGATCAGCATGAAAACCAGGGGAGAGAGCTCACTTGACATCATGCGACAACAACCAACAGAATTTTGTGATAATTCCAGCCCCTTATAGAGGTTTGAAAAGACACGGTTTGAGGAGATCCTAGTTTTAAACTCTGGTATTTCCAAATAAATTGCTTGACTTAGATTAGGGGCGAACTACAATTCGTGAGAATAAGTTGCAAGGACCTATGGTCTGAATCCAGTCTAGAACAGTTTCATGTGTTTGGAAGAATACTTCAATAGGTAAGAATGTGCTTTAAAAGAATTCTGCTGACCGCCTTACAGTGTAGTATAGCAATAGAATTTAAGACTTATATACTGCTTTATATAAGTCTTTCACAGCCCTCTCTAAGCGGTGTATATATATTGAAGGAGGGTTTGGGCTAATTGGTTGGCGGGAGATGAGCTTTTCTGACTAGTTACACTTTAATGATGGGGATGATGTTATCCATTCAGTCGTGCCTGACTCTTGGCAATTCTGTGGGCCTGGTCTCTCCACCTCTTCCAATCTTGCGCTACTAGAGTTTTTCTACACTGGCTGGTGTCAACTTTGATGGTGTACTCTTTAATAGGGATGTGCAAAGGAACAAAGGTCATTTGGGCACACAAAGTGTTCCTGTGACAGGTGTAACTCTTTAAAGCAAGCTATATCTTCACTTGGGATTGCACGGTCACCTGATCCTAAAAAATGACTATGGGAAAAGATGTCTGAGGATTTGCAGCACATTTTAACATGCATATCTGTAAGTGCAACCCATGGTATTCTTTATCCTATTGGTTTGCATGTGCCATATTGATGTTTTTTCTGTGGAACTATCATTCTATAATCTTTTAAAGATACTGTTGACCTTAGGTTAATCACATATGAGTGTCAGTGAACATATATGAAAAATGATCTCAATTTTCTTTTTCTTTCCTCTTCAGATTGTGCAGTAAATGTTCACAAAAACTGCAAGAATCTCCTGCCTGAATGCAGCAACAGCAGATTCAAGGTAAATTGTGCCATCTGACTCATACACACACATTTATTTACTTCTGTAGCATTTTTATTTCTTATAGCTCAAAGTGGTTCACAATACAGATAGAAATTAAACAAGCAGCCTAGGTCTATAATTTATATCAAAGTGTTTCATAACGTACAGGCTGCTTTTTTTGGATTCTGATACAAACAAGTTCTGATACAGCTGTTATTAACAGAATAACAGAATTGGAAGGGACCTTTGAAGTCTTCTAGTCCAACCCCTGCTCAGCAGGAGACTCTGTACCATTTTAGACAAGTGGTTGTCCAGTCTCTTCTTAAAAACCTCCAGTGATGGAGGATCCACAAGTTCTGAAGGCAAGCTGCTGATTATTCCAATTTGTGTTAAAAGACATAATTGTTTATTTTCAAAGTTAGAGTACAGCATTATCTATCTGAATGCTGTTGTTGTTGAATGTTTGTGAACAGGAGTAAATGATTTGAAATGAGCCAATCAATTAATTTTAGGTAAAGATAAATAATAATTATATTCCATTAATAACAGAGGGTGGAGGCAGAATTTGTAAAAATGAGTTAATTGTATGACTCCTTCCTGAATCATTCTAAAAAAGAAGTTCTGATTAACAGGATCAAAACAGGCTAATAGTTTATCCTGCTCAGTATTGGTAGATGATCACGAGCATCTTTTAAATTGCTGAGGCAGAGAGGTTCCTTTTCTGTCACTTGCTATCAGATTGTTAGTTTTATTTCTCAAAGATATACTGCTAGTGTCCCTGAAGGAAAAAAAAATGGAGAATATTACTGATCGACCAATTGATGCACAAAACAAAACAAGAATATTTGATTAAATCTTTTAAAACTTGACTGTACCAGTAGTCCTTGACTTACAACCATTCACTTAGTGACTGTTCAAAATTACAACAGTACTAAAAAAAGTGACTTATGGCCACTTTTCACAATTATGACCATTGTAGCATCCCCTTGGTCACATGATTAAAGTTCTGTCACTTAGCAACTGGTATGTATTTATGACTGTTGCACTGTCCTGGAGTCATGTGATGACCTTCCTCACTGGCTTCTGACAAGCAAAATCATTGGAGGAAACCAAATTTAATGACTATATGATTCACTTAATTGCAGTGATTTGCTTATGGCAAAAAGTCATAAAATGGGGTGAAACTCAACACCTGCCTTTCTTAGCAGCAAAAATGTTGGGCTCAATTGTGGTCATAAGTCAAAGACCACCTGTACTGGGGAATATTTATTTTCCACTTAGTTAAAACTGGGGAGGGTAAGAGGGTTAGCTGTTTTGTTAAAGAGATTTTTAAACTTTGAAGCAGGATAGAGAAACTTATGTCCTTCCAGATAATTCTTTCTCTGAACATTGATCCTGCAAAATAAAGTTTATGGCATTAGATTAATATGCAATTTCATAATTGTACATAATTGTTCAATTATTGGAACTTAGTAGAAGATCTCACAATGTGCAGGTATTTAGAGGGATTTAACAGAGTTTAAATGGATCTGTGAAGAACACAATTTCCAGAAAAGAAGTGCTTTATTTGCAAATTAAATAATATATATCAAAGACACACCAAACACCTACTTAAAGACCACTATTCCTTTTATAATTGTCAACCCTTCTAGGTAGACCAGATTAGGAAATCAACCGCCTCCAGTCCCCATAAAAACCAATTTATTGAGATTGGCTGTAATAACAGAATTTTGCAAGATTGATCATCCCCAGATTAAGACGGTCTGATTTACAGACAGTGAGTACTTACGAATGGGCTGCCTATTACTAAACATGGCAGAAGGCCGCCTCCTTCCTTGAGCCAGTGAACTGCTGAAGTCACGCCATGACTTCACACTGGAGCCCTACGATTGGAATATATGGCCTATTTTCATGTTTCACAAAAACATTATGCGGCTTCAACATTTCATTGGCTCGAGGAAGGCGGATGTCATCTGTCTTTTGTAGTATAGGTAGCCCTTGGCTTACAACCATTAATTATTGTTTGAAGTTACAATGACACTGAAAAAAGTGACATGACCATTTTTCACACTTACGACTGTTGCAGCTTTTCCCACAGTCACTTGATCAAAATTCAGACACTTGGCAACAGGCACGTATTTAGGATGGTCACAATGTTCCAGGTTCATATAATAACTTTTTGTGATCTTCTGACAAGCAAAGTCAATGGGGGGAAGCCAGATTCGCTTAATAACCTTGTTACTAACTCAACAACCGCAGTGACAAGAAAGGTTGCAAAATGGAGCAAAACTCACTAAACAGATGTCTCACTTAGCAACAGAAATATTGGGCTCAATTACAGCCATAAGTCAAGGACTATTTGTAATAGTCAATCTGTTTGTAAGTACATGTTCTTACTTACATACAAATTCAAAGATAAAGGCATATTTAGAACTTGTTCTTAATCTGAGGACTGCCTCCTCTATTTTTATACAGGTAGTCCTCCTTTAACCACCATAATTGGGACTGGCAACTCCATAGCTAAGCAATTCGGTCATTAAGCAGAACATCATGTGACCACAGTGGGCTGGGCTTACAACCTCACTTCCACCATGGTTATTAAGCCAATTACCTGTGGTCAAGAAGTGAGATACCATGTAACCATTATTTACAATTTTACTGCTAGCTTCTCCATTAATTCTGCTTATTGGAAGCTAGCTGTGGAGTGTTCATATTTCCCTTGCATGACTATGGAGCATGTTGCAATAGTCATAAGTGCAAGGATTGGTTGTAAAGTTACGTTGTTGTAACATTGAATAGTGCTGAGCAAAGTAATCATTAAAAGTCCACTCACATCAGTAAATCACACAAGCCTTTTCCAAATGTTGCTCTGGACTTAAAAATGTTTCTGTCCCTTTCCCCCAGGTTCTTGCATATTTCCAATCAGGTCACCTTCCTTATTCTTTATAATAATAAGTTTCCACTGGGTAATTGAGAATCTAAGATATAAACCTCAAAGTTCCTGTGGATATTTGAAACTCTCATTCAGTCTTCATTGTTCTTTGTTTAAGAAAACTACTCCTAATAGAGTACAGTTAGGTTTTTATTAATATGGCTGTCCTGCTAAATCAGAGTGTTTTAAGTTCAGATGAGGGAGCTGAAAGCTTTGAATTCAGGGAATTGGGGCTTGCTTCAGAGTTGTTGCTCTGTGGAAACTAAACAGTTTTGGCGTGGAGCAGAAGTATATGTGATTCTTTGTGTCTCTTCTCTTTTTCTTATAGAAAAGGGATTCGCAACTCCGGCCCTCAGGCTCCCCCCCTAGTTTACTCCAGAGTGCCAACCCAGGTTTGTATAAAATATTTTTTTTCTTCTGGTTTTGAATATGGAAGGCTTAGTACTGTGTCTTTGAAAAATACATTATTAAAACCCCTAGAGTTTAAGTATTGCGAAGTGCAGTTTGTAGAATGCTGCCCAAAAGAGTGGAGCAGCTACTCTGTCCTGCTTGGCAAAAAGTCTAGAATGTTCTTTAGCCAATCTACTGTCCTTGTGCATCTTGATGTTTTTTATTGTGCTGTGAAACTTTTTTAAAACAAAAAGCAGGTTAGGAAGGGAGCAACAACCACAGAGCAGTGAGAAAATCAATAAGCTGCTGGTTTTTCATTGACTGGTTATTCTGTAACTGTGAAATTGAAGAATATATCTGGATTGTCTGCTTTTATTAAATTGTGCCTGTGGACAGAGCTTATTATATACAGTATTTAGGCCACTATCTTAAACATTCTCCAATATTAAACTGGCAAAAGAAGCTACGAGAAAAGCAAAGAAGCATCTCCTGAAGATGTGGTGTAAATTGGAAATATTATACTTAGGGTCTTAGATTTTATTTCTGTATTAATTTTTAATATATGCATCCTACTGGAACTAGTCTTTGCTGTCAGGATGCAGTGCCATCTCTGAGGAGTCTTTGAGAATGTGTGAGAGTCAGGTGGCTTATATACATTTAATAAACTATTATATATAACAACATGAAATCACAGCTGCCATTTCTTTAATTGGGAGTGGCCTTCATTTACACCAGGGGTTTCCAACCTTAGCAACTCTTAAGAGTTGTGGACTTCAACTTCCAGAATTCCTCATCTTGGCTAGGGAATTATATGAGTTGAAGTCCACAAGTCTTAAAGTTCCTAAGTAGGTTTGACATCCTGGATTTACATCAGGTTCTTCTCAAGAACCTAGCAAAAAGGAGCCTTGGTGGCGCAGTGGTTAGAGTGCAGTATTGCAAACTACTCCTACTGGAATTTGGCAGATCAAATCCCACCAGGCTCAAGGTTGATTCAGCCTTCTATCCTTCTGAGGTGGGTAAAATAAGGACCCAAATTGTTGGGGGCAATAGGCTGACTCTAAACTGCTTTTTTTGTAAAGCACTATAAAGTGATATATAAGTCTAAGTGCTATTGCTATGTTCTAATTTGTCAACATAATATATATGCTGATTACAGCAGTGTGGCCTCTTGTTATAAACCAGTGGTGGCTAACCTTTTTGGGGCTCCTGTGCCAAAAATTGTGCACGCATCAGCATGCACAAACTCGCATGCCAGCACTCAGAATGCAATGTGCCCCTCCTCCCCATGCCCCCTGTACATGCAGGGGTATTACAGGAAATGATGAAACAGGCCTATAATTTTCCCTGAAAAGCCTTGTAGAGGCTTTTTCCAAGCCTCTCGGAGGCTGAAAAAAGCCTCAAACCAACTGAAAAAAATTAGCTGTGAGGTGCACGCATGCCCAGTCAGGTAAGTGTGGCACACGTGCCATAGGTTCGCCATCACAGTTAAAGACATGGAAATTTTGTCAATGTGCAGCTTTTCTAAGTGCCATACAAGATTTTGGTGTGGAGCCCAGTGTGTTGATAATCATTGGGATCACCACTACCAGTTTATGCCATCATCTTTCAACTTCAGTTTGCAGATCTTTATATTTTGTGATCCTCCAGTTCTTTATCTTCTATTTTGCTGTCCTCTGGTATTGCCACATCAATTATGCACATTTTCTTATTTTCAACCACAGTTAAATTTGGTGCATTGTACACCAAGATTATCAGTTTGTATTGGAAATACAGGTAGACCTCAATGTACAATTATAATTGAGCCCAAAATTTCATTTGTTAAGTGAGTTTTACCACACTATTTGACTTTTCTTGTCACAGTTGTTATGTGAATCACTGCAGTTGATAAGTTAGTAACCTGGTTGTTAAGTGCATTTGGCTTCCCCATTGACTTTGCTTGCAACTGTTATAAATATGAACCAGTTGCCAATTGTCTGAATTTTGATTGCATGATCATGGGGATGCTGGAAAAATCGTAACTGTGAAAAATGATCATAAGTTGCATTTTTCAGTGTTGTAACTTTGAACAGTCACTAAATGAACTGTTGTAAGTTGAGGAGCAACTGAGCCACAATATTTTAACCTGCTCATTTTTGACTACTTTTTCAACTATATATTCCCAATGATCTTTCGTTACTGGAAAATGGTAATTTTTATAGAAGTTCCAGTGAATCGTTTTGGTGACTGGGTTATGTCATTATTTATAGTCTGTGCAATTTTTTTTGCAGAAGCTTGTATGGTCTACTCTTTAACCATTTTTCCCTTAATTTTTTTGTAGTAATTGAACATGTCAGCATTCTGTCTGTGTTTTTATTACATTATTTCCGCATTTATTTTTTGTTTCCTGTACATTCAATTAGTTCCAATTTTTAACTTGCCTCAGTTAAAATACTACAGTCCTTGACTGTTTTGCTTAGCTAATGCATGCTTTTCTTCCTTGACTGTTTGATAATATAATTAATTAAATTTGATATTATTCATTTATATTATGTTTGTTTATAATATATGTTTACATATTTATTGAGGGTATGTATTCTCACCCGAGAAGTGGGGTGATTAGTGTATCAGCAGCAATCCCTTCCTCTCCTTAAGGCCCAATATAATACACATGGATTTCTACCGAGCTATCCACAACACAGTACTTTGTCTCATAGACAATGATTGCTACATTTCCCCCATGTATTGAGTAGGAGACCATACTGGGAATAGATATATTTGTGCATCTTTCCTGTATGAAGTTACAAAGGGTTGTAGTTTATTGCAGTTAGATATTCTACAAACTCTGGGAGCATTGCTAATATTTTTCTATTAATATCATATTTTAAATATTTTAGATAAAGCACTTTGGATACCTTCTAATTATGCTATAGTACAAACTATTATTATTTTCATATATAAACTGGTATATATGTATGGATGGATGTATGTATTTTCTAACTATTAAATAATAATGTACCCTGTTTCTCCAACAATAAGGCCTCCCCCTATAGGAAGTCCCAGCATGTTTTATAGGCATGAAATGAAATTAAGCCCCTCCCCCCAAATTAAGGCCTGTATTAAAACATGCTGAATGGGGGGGGATGGGGGGGGCTTGTCCAATAAGGAGTACTTTTGTTGCACACCCCGATATGGTGCTGCCTGTGTTTGACTCCGATACGAAGTGCCCCACCAATGCTGAGATCAACATCCAAGCCATCGCCCGCCTGCCCACCCAAAGATGTGGGGGGGGGAATTAAGTCACCCCTCAAAAGATGACCTAGCCATTTTTTCGGGGCTCAAAAAAAAAAACCTGGCCTTATTATATGAGAAACACGGTAATAATAATAATGTCTTCCTTTCCAACTCTCTGATGATTTTGATATTTCTTTTTCCTGATTTTCTACCTAGAATCTCCTGTGATCTTCCTTCCTTGCATAATATTAGCATGGAGGTGCCTTTCATTTTGCATTAATAATACTTTATATTTTAAGTTTAGGGTACACACTAATTCGTCTGAGCTGCTATCCTATGTCAACCCATTAGGGCATGACCTAATAATGTATAACCTTGAGCAGGGGTGTCAAACTCAATTTCATTGAAGGCCGCATCAGGGTTGTGTTTCACCTCGGGGCTGGGGTGGGCGTGGACAGCTTGATATCACTTGTGTCGGGAGTGTCTGTGGTGGCCCGAGCGCTCTGCCAGCGAAAACGGGCTCCCAACCTCTATTTCCAGCTGCAATGGCTTTCTGCAACCTCTGCCAGCAAAAACAGAACTTTGGAGGAGTGCCTGCGCCCTTTGGGGAGCTGGGGTAGGTGTGGCCAGCTCAACATCACTTGTGTTGGGGGAGCCTGTGGTGGCCCGAGTGCTCTGCCAGCGAAAATGGGCTCCCAAGCTCCGTTTCAAGCTATGATTGCCTCCTGCAACCCTCTGCCAGTGAAAATGGAGCTTTCGGTGCTTTCACTGGCAGGGGCGGTCCTTCTCGTCCTGTGGGCCAGATCTAAGACTCAGCAGGCTTTGAGTTTGACACCCCTGATCTTGAGGATGTATAATCTGACCCAAGAAAGTTGGTGTCCAACTTGAGAGCTTTTGGCAAGTATATTTGTTGTAATGGGACGGGTGGATGTTCCCATACTTGTACAGATTAAAAATGGGCTTTTTTAAAGAAATGGTGTTCTTGTGATAACTTAGGAGGGATGATTGTGGGTAATGTCAGAAGAAGCTTCTTTATTTTACAGATCAGATACAATTTGGGGGTTGGATATTTTTGATGCTTCAGACATTTCTCCCACTGAGGCAAAACAAAGTGGCTGCTCTTTTAGAGCCCCCAATCTGGGTCTGGTTGAGCTTTGGAAGTTTAAAAAGAGAAGCAAGGGGTGTGTGGGGGGGTGAATATTTGCTTCAGCCTTTTGGTTGAATATCACAGTGATCTATTATGTGGGAAGAGGGGAGCAGTGATCAATAGTAGTTCTCAGCAGTGCGCAGGTTGTGCTAATTGAATGCAGAGCACAGTTTCTCATATTCCTCAGTCCATTTTGAGGGCATTCAAAGGGGGAGAGGAGAGGGGAGGGGAGGAGAGGAGAGGGGGGCTGGAAGCTGGAGAAAGGGAAAAATGTCTCTGCTCCTTGGAAGATCTGAAATCAAGCAGCGTGCCTTTGGGGAATTATTTAGAATTGAAGTATGTCTCCGAGACATAAATTTGGTTCGCGAAGGAGCTCCCAATTCAGTCCAGTGATCCAGAAAGGGGATACTGTACTTTAAAGGCCCGGTCCCACTGCACTTATGGATGCAAAGAGGATGTAAAACGTTAAAAAAAGCTTGCCATCCATTGGAAAACTTCTATGCATCCGTTGTGTAATCATTGCATACGTGTTTCATACGCTCTACCCGTCGAGCATCCGTCCACTGCAATTTCATCCACGCAAGAAGTTTTGAGCTGCACAAAACTTTGTGAACGGATGAACTTTCCGCCGTGTACGATGTAAATCCGTGACATCCGAGCAACAAACGTTCTATGTCTGTTTATAATCCGTTAAACGTCCTCTGTATCCTCTCTGCATCCTCTGGGCATCCTCGCAACTCACATCCGCTGCAGCTGAAAATGGAAGAAGGGAGGAAACAAAGGTACACGGAACTCTACACAGTGTTAGTAGCACGGAAATAGAAAGGATGCGCAGTGAACTGTTTGCATCCGATATACATCCGCGCGGCATCCCCTTTCCTTTAGGCGTACATGATGCATCCGCTTCATCAGCTATGCGTCCGCTTTGAAATTATCCCCTGGAACCCCTTCGGAGGTGTCATCCGCTTCCATCCGCTAGTCTTCCTATGAACATCCGTTTAACATCCCTGCTACATACTACCCACATCCGTTCTTTCCGTTCTGTTTATGCAAATTTTCGCCACTTTTTGGAGCGGATGACAATGGATGGAGCCACCCGAAATTTTGCTCGTCCGCTGTGTCCTTTATGCATACGTTTTGCGTCCATCGGCCAGTGGGACCGGGCCTTTATTACACTGAGGAAGGATGGGAATGAAGGATAGGTTGCAAGAGCAAGTGCTTATGGGCAGATGATTTCAGCCACTCCTAATGCCCTTTTTGGAGCAATATAGAAGTTTCATTAGGCAATGACTGAATTTGGCTTCTCGCAAAAGCATCTGAACTATGTGTGAACCCTTAGCTAGCCCCATATATCAAGCTGTATTACCTGGATCTGGCTTCTTAGTGCAAGATGCAGAGGCAATCGGATGTCTTTTGAGACTTGAGCTGCAATCATTCCAATAAACTATATAGTTCCATATTTTTATATGTTCTGAGATATTTTCTGGGAGAATTTTAGCTGTATTTCATCTTCTCTGGCAACTCTTCCTGATATATCCTTCAAATTTTTCACTGTCTATAATCTTTTTCTCTGGTAGTTTGGAAACTACCAGTTTAGTCTAGTTTAATTCACTTAAGAGGAAAATGACCAAGGGACTGAAAAAGAGAAGAATTTGGAAGAGAGAAGGCAGATGAGGGAGGAATAAAACTTCCTACAGTGTGTGCATGTGTGCGTGCATCTTATTTGTTTTATTATTTGCTGTGAAACAAGATGGGCAGCTTACAGCATAAAGAAACATTAAAATCATCAAATATGAACATACACACAATCCCCCTTGTCTAGTTTTTATTATACTGATGGATGCATGTTAGGTGTCATAATTTTAGTGAGCTTTGTTAATGCTAGTTGTGTTGTCTATGGAGGTTCTCAGTCGTGCAGGACATGGTTATTCTAAAGCCGCTTTCTTTCAAAAGGCAATTGGACTTTCTTCTTTTGCTAGAAGACGTTTTGCTTCTCATCCAAGAAGCTTCTTCAGTTCCGATTGGATGATGGAGAATGGAAGGATTTATATTCTTCACTGCATGTCTTGACTTCATGACTGCAAGGAATATAAACCCTTCCATTCTCCACCATTCGGTCACAACTGAAGAAGCTTCTTGGATGAGAAGCGAAACATGTTCGAGCAAAACAAGAATGTCCAGTTGCCTTTTGAAAAAAAGCACCTTTGAGACTGCTAGTTGTGTTCTGTTTTTGTTCCCTTGTCTATTTTTTGGGATACAAAAGTAGGGTATAAAATGAACAACTGGTTTTGCAGAGCAGGCAGGGGAAAGTCATCAGCTTGATTATTCCAGCCAAAACTTGCCATGGAATATTTCTGTTGATATTTTGGTGAGTGCCTTGTAAGTCTTCAAGGCACGTTGGTATCAGTGAGGGCAGATGGGAGGATAGTAAGATAAGCATGGTATCCTGCCACTAATTCCTGGAAGCCAACAGACCTCCTCCCCATCTTTTAGCCCTTCTGCTTCTGTCTTGGTTTTGGAACCACAACAACAAAAACATTTTGACGCAAAGCATGTATTTCTGTGGAAGGCCAAATGGCTATTTTGGTTCTACAGGGTTTGGTGTCTGAGTGTCTTATATATAGATTAAAAATAGTTTGGTATCTTGTGTCTTATATATTGATAAAACAAGGGTTACAGCACACTTTCTGAATGTACAGTAGTGGGAATATTAATGACAAATACTAAGAATTGGCTCATACAAATTATAATACTAATAAATAATCTTTACATTTCTTTTTTTTTTAAAAAATCTCCAAAATGAATCTGCTTAGAGAATGCATGCCTTGGTCATTAGATCTGATTAATTTATTAGTTTAGGACCCCATGTGCAAAGTGTTATATATTGTGGTACTTGAACAAACAAGCAGGTAGGAGAGAAGCCAACAACAACTGTGAGCGTGTTTCTGCCACTTTTTCTGTCTCAGATATATCTTGCTTCTATGCCAGTCATTTTCTCTCTTCCGTTGAAAAGTGAGAACAGTTATGTTTCTGTAAATTTTTGATTGGTGCGCTTTCTCTCTGTTTGCTAAAAAAGAAATTTGCAATTTCCATGTTCGATTGAGGACACAGTAGGGACTGATTTTCTCCCTTTCTGACCTGCTTGCTGATTGACCAATACAGTGTTGTGGAGTGACAGCTTTTACATCTCTAGACACGGTGATATATATATATATAAAGTGAAGCAGGCACAGGCAATTTTGCAGCCACTTTGCAAACATGGGAAATGTTAACTCCAAGGGCAGTGACAGCAGCAAGTCAGTCATGCCAGCTCCCTCAGAGCTGCTGTTCTGTGGCTCATTTTCCAACAAGTGGAATGAAACAGTCTTTCTGGAAAATGTGCGACTGACCTCCAAGATCTTGTCGGCTCTCCAAACTCGCTCAGAGAGCCGAGGGTTGCAAGAAAGCAACCCACAGTTTACTCCCCGATTCCTGAGTACCAACTCTGTCTTTCCTTCCATAGCTACCTCTCTCAAAGAGCACTCCTGCAGGGCCCTCTTGGGCCCGGATGGCAGAACCCCTGGCTTGCCCCAGAACCTCGGCATGACAATTGGGCAGAGGGGAAGTTTGCCGTCTCAGCTAAGCACCACCTCTGCTGGGGCTGTTGGTAAGCTCGGGTGAGTAGGCACTTTGCTGGATACAAATGGCTGCTTTTGGGCATTTTTATCTGGAACCTGGGCTTATCCTGCCTGGGAAGAAATAACTGCTCATCTTTAACGTCTTTCACAGTGCTCCACTTTCTATTTTTCTTCTGGAAAAAAAACAGAGCTTGGGTCTTACTGCTGGACTCTTTTCTATCAAAACACAAACTCAGGCTTGATGTGTTTACCATGATTTTAATGGAAACTCTGGGTTTATAGACTGTGGGGGGGTTGTATTAGTTTAACTGTAGTGCAATTTCATATTGTAACTTTGCAGCACATGTGCAAATCCATGCCTGAGTGGGCATCCACAGGGGCAGATATACAGGGTTTTTTTGTTTTTTTACATTTTGGCCAAATGTACAAAATATGAATTTTGTCTGTTCGGTTTGCTGAAAGGAATATGCTATTTTGGATTGAGTATACAGAGTTTTGTTCTAACCAAGTCAGGAAATAACAATGGTTCCCAATCTTTGGGGGATTCAGTGGAAGAAGTTGGATTATCAAATAATCAGCTTTATAGGCATAGCTACTAGGTCAGAACAGCAACCTGATGAATAGAATCAAGAAGGAATTCTAAATTTATCAGCAAACAGTAGCCATAAAATTAATTCTTAGTACATGTACATCTCATCTTTGTCAGATGAGTTTTGAATAGATTTATTTTCCCATAGACATTCTGCATGATAGTTTTATAAACCCTTATATGCTTTGGGTTTTTAACACCATCAATGTGGAGAGCTTCAATTGTATAAAGTTGTCTGCATGAGGAAGGAAACTGTTTTTAGCCATCAGCACTAGAAAATGATCCATGGCTTTGCTGCTCCTTTTCTAGTTCTTCTGTAATTATCAGACATTTATTGGCAGCTTCCTAAGTATAGCCCTTCCATGGATTTTTTACTTTTGAGTTCATTCTTTAATACCTGTGAGTGCTGTCACTATTTTCTCATGCGGCTGCAGCAGCACTCTACATTGGCAGTATCCCTATTCTTCCTCGACAATCTCAAGATTCCTTTCCAAACTAAGCACAAGGGTACTTCAGGACTGCTTCTCTTCTTCAGTTGTTCACTGGAAGTATTTGGCCCAGGCTGCATTCATCAGAATAAGAAACATCCTGATAAGAAAATAGCTTGTGCAGTGACTCAGTCATGGGGCAAGAGCTGATCTGGTTCAATGTTTTCCTTTGACTATTCAGACTCACTGGGGGAGAGATGGATGAAGGGGATTGTGGCTACATGAAACTTAAACCAGCCTCTGAAGATGTTGTCTCACTGGCACCATCAGCCACGGAATCAGTTTTTGTGGAAGGTAAGCAGCTTCTCATGTTAAATCGTATAAAATCAGTCACATCACCTGAAGTTAAAATCACAAGACTGCGTCTGATTTACTTTGGCCGTATCATGCGTGTAAATTCATTCACACCAATAAAGAAGATGGGAGTCACATCTGGCAACCTTACCCTTAATAACAAAGCCTTTGTATGGCCTTACTTGAAATACTGCATCCGGTTTTGGTCACTATAATACAAAAACACGTTGAGACTCTGAAAAGAATGCAGAAAAGTGCAACAAAGATTGGGGAACTGGAGACTAAAACATAAAAACAGTTGCTGGAATTGAGTATGTTTGTTTAATGAAAAGAAGGACTAGGAGTCACATGATAGCAGTATTCCAGTATTTAAGGGGCTGTCACAAAGTTTTTTTTGGGGGGGAGAACAGAGCAGCAAAGGGCAAGACAAGAACCAATAGATGGAAACTAATTAAGGAGAGAAGCAACCTAGAATTTCCTGGCAGTTAGAACAATCAATCAATGGAACATCTTGCCTTCAAAAGTAGTGAGTGTTCCATCACTGCAGGCTTTCAAGAAGAGACTGGGCAGCCATCTGTCTGAAATGGTGTAGATTCTGCTGCTCCTGCAGGGTATTGGACTAAATGACCTCCAAGGTCCCTTCCAACTCTGTTATTCTATGTTTGTTGGAGAATGCAGTGATGCTAGGAATGGCTAGTGGAATATTAACAAGGGGCAAGCAAAGAACATGCTGGCTTGATAACATCAAATCTGATGAAAAGTTGAACATACAACAAATAAAAGAAACCATGCTTGACAGAGTAGCATGGAGAGCATTTGCCTATAAGGTCACCAAGAATCCAATACATCTGAGAGATGAGTCTGGCTCATCTCTCAGATCAGTTTACTACTGGAATGAACAAAGAACATGTTTGTACAACAGATTGGGTTGCTCTGGTTCTTCCAGAAGTCACCTGATCTCAGAAAAAGCCTGTTGCAAAGTTAGAATAGCAATAGCACTTATACTTACATACCACTTCATAGTGCTTTATAGCCCTCTCTAAGCAGTTCACAGAGTCAGCATATTGCCCCCAACAATCTGGCTCCTCATTTTACTGACCTCAGAAGGATGGAAAGCTGAGTGAACTTTAATTTAATGAGCCATGGTGATGCAGTTATTAGAATGCAGTACTGCAAGCTACTTCTGCTGACTGCCAGAAGTTCAGCAGTTCAATCGTCACCACCTCAAGGTTGACTCAGCCTTCCATCCTTCCAAGGTAGATAAAAATGAGGACCCACGTTGGGGGCAATATGCTAACTCTGTAAACTCTGTGAAGCTGCTTTAAGTAACTGCTGTTGCTAATAACTGATGAGACTTGAACTCCTAGAATGAGCAGTGAGTTAGTCTGCAATACTGCCTTCTAACCACCATGGCTCTTATCCAGAATACTTCTGGAGTATTTGAAATGCCCTGTTTCTAGGTTAGAACCCTTCATTTTCCACATCTGTAGCAGGGAGTTGAAACTGCAAGATCTGAAAGACAAGTCAAACTAGAAATCCCGTTTTGCAGGGTCATATCTTTGGGTCCATTGCCTATGCCATTCCTTCATTTTCCTTCTTGTCCAAGAGTTCTTAGTGTGAAGAGCATGGCTAATGAACCATACCAATAGTTAGATATCTATCCAACCCAATATTTTTGTTTCATCTGGTGGCCACACAGATGCCTTGGCAAAACACCCCAAAAGCGACTTGAAGACAGCAGAACCACTTTGTTTTTTTCCCCTGCTGGAATCTTGTAGGTGGGCCAAATCCTTAGCCTTTGAGTTTGAGTTCTTTTTCTCTTCCCTTGTATACGGCTCCTGTGTGCACTTGTGGCTGCCCTCCCTCCAATGTGTTATGATAAATTCAAAGGTGCATTTTGCACTGTGTGAATATTTTTAATAGTTAGGGTACTACTACCGTTATAAGTTTTTATAGCAACAAGATGGTTGTTTTCTCTGAGCTCAAAAGGTTCCTTTTGGTTCTTTTGCTGCATCTTCTGTTCACTTCTCACTATCTACATCTATGAGAGCTATTATGATAATTTATCGATAAGACGTCCTGGGCATTGCATTGTGCAGTATACATTTTATAAAATCTTTTTGAGCATTTGACCCTTCACAAATTAAAAATAATTATGCAGTCCTTTAGATTTCCACTCTGGTTTTATTTTATTTTATAATATGGGAACTTTTCTACAAATGGTTAGTAGATAGATACAGAGATTAGATGAGTGGATTTATGTGAAAATATGGACTACATCGGAAAGAAAAACTTGACTAGTAAATATTTTGATGGTTATATAACATGTCATTATGGAAGATAGTATTTTTTCTCATAATGATTGATATTATATATGTTTGTATGTACATGATTATAATGATTGTGATGTTTATAACACTTTGGACACCTAGAAAACACACTATTCAATACAGAAATGGAATTTGTGATACAAAACAATAAAAAAATTCCATTCTGGTGATGATAACTCTGATCTCTTTTTGTTTTTCCGAATAACAGTATTTTGAATGCTTCTCTGAATATATATACCTACATTCTCATCTGAGCTGTGACTCTTCCCATTCCAGATGTTCAGTTTGCCTCCCTAAGGAATGAACTGGAGACAGATGCTCGGGAGTTTGCTGCTCAGTCTTGGAGTCTGGCAGTAGAGCAGTCATATGTGAAGCAGCAGGAGCGGGATGTTATTAAAAGGCAGGATGTCATATATGGTGAGCTTTTCTACCTCTTCTCCACCAGACTTAATTGACAGTATTTGCTCTGCTTCTGCTGCTGCTTTTGTTCACATGTATGCAAAATTTTGACCTGAAGGTAGTGCTTGTCTTGAAATTGGACGTAGAATACTGATTGTGGGCCTGGTATGCTCTGCTTTTTTGGAAGTCAGTGAAATGATAAAGAAATGTGTGTTGAGTGGCTGGCTTTCTAGGTGGGTCTGTCTCTGGCCAGTCAGAGAGGCTTGATGTTGATGTCTTCTCCCTTTAGAGTTGATGAGGACAGAGATGCGCCATGTCCGGACTCTGAAGATCATGTTGAAAGTCTACTCCCAAGCCATGCGAGAGGAGCTGCAGTTCAGCAATTCTGATATCCACCGTCTTTTCCCATGCGTGGACGACTTACTGGAACTCCATAGAGCTTTTCTCTTCCAGCTGAAGGAACGTCGGAAGGAGTCTTTGGAAGAAGGTAGTGAATGCAACTATATCATCCAGAACATTGGGGACATCTTGGTGCAACAGGTGAGTGTTTAGGTATAGTTTTTGCTTATGGAATTGGATAGGCGGGATGTGTGTGTCATCCTAAGATGTATAAGAGCTATCTAGTTCAGAGGGGGGAATTTTGCCTTTTTCAGCAGGCTTCCATCTGGAAAATAGGCAGTGGGCCATCATGATATTTATGAGGGAAAAAAGCTACAAATCTTAAGTGCATATTAGAGCCACTAGCTTTGCATGTGAACTGTAGTTAGATGTATTCCAAGTGGCATGTCTAGGAAAAAGGCTATTTTCTATCTTTGATTCTTGTCAGCAGAAATAATACTGAGTTAGATGTACTCTCTCTGTGTCTCCTAAAATATAATCTCCCTGTTGTGAGGAATGGCTGTTTTATTACTTGGTTCATCTGCATTTTCTCTCTCAGGACTGTGTCATGCGTGAGCTTAGAAATTACTCAATTCTCAATACCCCATTCTCACCTTTTTTTTTCCTTTTTAGTTGAGATACATGATATACTGCATGCTGAACTGTGACGTCTGTTTTTCAGATACCCCAGAGTGTGGTGGGTGCAGCTTGCATTTCTCCCAAATGTTAGTTGTTCCTGACTGTGCTTTCCTTATTTAGTTTTCAGGAAAAACAGGAAATAAATTGAAAGAGAAATATGGCATTTACTGCAGCAGCCACAGTGATGCTGTGAGCTACTATAAAGAGCTGATGCAGCAAAGCAAGAAGTTCCAAAACTTGATTAAGGTAAAAGATGAGGGATGGTTACAGATGGGAACTGATCTCATTCTGTCATTCTTTTGGTTTTGTTGAAATTTGATATAGCAGTAGCACAAGACCTAACTCTGTTCTTAGTGATTTTAGTAGTTTTCAGAAATATTACACGCAATGCACAGAGATAGAGGGAAAGAGGCCTTTAGACAGTTCATTGTTTCTTCCTATATAGAGAAAGACCTGATACCATGTGCTTCTGATGTTTTTTGAGGCAAAATGTTCAAAGGGAACATTTTTTAAAAAGCCGGTCTAGAATAATGTCATGATAAAACTCCTCCTTTACAGGAAATCCCTGACTTACAGCCATTTCTTTAGCAACCATTCCAAATTACAATGGTGCTGAAAAAAAAAAGGTGACTTACAAATGGTACCTTGCACTTAATGACCACGGTCACATGACCAAAATCCAGCTGCTTGGCAACTGACATATAGTTACAGTGGTTGCAGGTGCTGGGATCACATGAATCCTGATTTGTGACCTTCCCAGCCTGTTTTCAACAAGCAAAATCAATGGGGAAACCAGATTTGCTTCATGACCATATGATTTACTTAACATCCACAGTGATTTGCTTAACAACTGTAGCCAAAAAAAAAAGTTTGTAAAATCGGGATGACTCATTTAACAGCCACCTTGCTTAGCCATGGATACTCTGGTCCCAACTGTGGTTGTACATCAAGGACTACCAATATTATGACCAAGAGAAGTATGTAGGTGCCACATTAGGGATCAAGCTTGACTAAAGGTACTCTACTAATAATATTATTAACTAATTAATAATAGATGTTTCAACAAAAGTGTAGTTCATGAAAGAGTTGACTGCTGTGCTTATTTCCTCAGTGATTTACTAAGCTTTTTGCCATATACATTAGTAAGGGTGCTGGATTAGAAAGATTTTTGAAATGTGATGAAGCAAGACTTTCTCTCGGAACCAAGAAGACATTATATGGAACAAAGAGATAGAATTATAATGTATCTTTAGAATTCCTTGCACAGAAAACTCTGCAGATTCATTTACTGAAGAGATAGAATGATTTTTCCAGGTTGTGCTAACTGAAAAATGATTGTTTACAGAAAAGGGAGAAAGTTAAGACAAATCGTGAATGCATGATTTCACATACCAAAGAAGAATAAGGAGAGGACAGGTCATTTTGCTTCATTTCTTCTACTTTTTGACGAAAGAAATGAAAAGTGTGGTATTAAATTAACCTGTTAGTAAGTATATTTGGTGCATGTGATATATTTCAGAAAATCAGCAATTCTTCCATTGTGAGACGGCTTGGTGTCCAAGAGTGCAATCTTTTAGTCACCCAGCGCATCATGAAGTATCCTGTCTTGGTGGAGCGCATCATTCAGAACACAGAAGGTAAAAAAAATTGACGTATTAAAGGCGCTTAGCCACTTTTGACTCCTACCATTTATCACAGGCATCACACTCGTTTTCATTGAGGGACATCAGGGTTGTATTTGACCTCCGGGGTGGGTGTGACCAGCTTAACATCACTCCTGTCAGGGGCGCCCAAATGCTCTATCAGCGAAAACAGGTTCCCAAACTCCATTTTCAGCTGTGATAGCCTCCTGCAATCCTCTGCCAGTGAAAATGGCACCACCTTCCCGAGCTCCATTTTCACTAGCAGAGGGTTGCAGGAAGCTATGACAGCCAAAAATGGAGCTTGGGAGCCCGTTTTTGCTGGCAGAAGCACTGGGATCCAGTCCCCTGGGCCTTGAGTTTGACATCCCTGTTTTATCAGAAGGGCTCACTAGGCAGCACAATTCACCCCAAGCAACATAGGGGACATGGCAAAACTGTTGTTTAGATGCAGAATTTGACTTTTCAATATTTTTTTTTTAAATTCCTGGGCCCTGGATAGTATTCCTTCCCAAATGCATTCAGACAGACCCTTCTCATTGGTCAGGTTGCATATCCATTTATTAAGTGAAACATATCCCCCCCCCTCTTTCAGTGGCATCAAACATCTTCTAGGTGGCTAATATATATATAAAAAACCCAAATCCTTAAGCAGGGCCAAACCTAGTAATAAATAAACAAATTCACTAATTTGTATGTAGGCTGATTCTCAACAATTCCAATTGAATCAGGAAAAAGATAATGAGAAAGGACTTTAGTTTTGCTACCAAGAAAACTACATGGTTCTGGCCATATTTGCTGGACCCCTCCCCAGAACTACTTGTTGACCTGTTCTGACAGCTACCCCACCCCTTGTCACAGGATTGGATTTTGATCCACGAGCCTGCATTTATGGCCATTTATAATATCTTGTGGTCACGTGACCACAATTTATGATTTTTTTATTCCTGGAAACCATTGTTTATTTCTGGTTTCCAGCAAAAAAATTCCCACTGGGTACAATGGATTCACTTAACAACTGTGCTGTTCACTTAATGACCATCACAAAATGGTCATAAAATTGATGGTCTCCCAATTAACAGCTGCCATGACGTTCAACTGTAATTCTAATCTCAGTTATAGTCATGAGGACTAATTCTGTGTTATTTATTAATACTGTCTGAATGTATGTATGTATACAAAATATGTACAAAACATAAGTATAATCTAAAACCTATGCTGTTAGTCAATTAAAAGGATCAGTGAAAGGTCATAATTAACAGATTTAGAATGATTTAGTTTGATGGTATTTTATCTCTGGTCTCTAAATGTTTTCTCCTGCAATCAATCTGGTAATTCTGAGAATGCTACAAAGTGCTGGTGCCATTTTTTGTTATATGGACTAATCCAGATGGCAAAGAGTTAATACGCACTGTAGCTGTCTCATGCTGTCTCACTTCATCTTTGCAGTCACCACAAAGGAGTATGAAGACCTGACCAAAGCATTGTCGCTTATCAAGGATGCCATCACAGCTGTAGACACCAAGGTGAATGAGTCTGAGAAACAGCAGCGCCTTCGGGAAATTGTAACCAAGATGGAACTCAAGTCTTCTGGAAAGTTTAAGAATGGCCTTATCTTCCGGAAGGAGGATATGCTTCAACGGCGCCTCCTACTGGCTGGGATGTTGTGCTGGAAAGCTGCTTCAGGGCGTCTAAAAGGTGAATTCTGTGGAGTGTCTGTTCTCCTTTTCAGGTGCTTGCTGCATGACTCAGTAATCAGACACACAGGAGTGTCCATTCCAGGGATCTCCAAACTTGGCAACTTTAAGACTTGTGGACTTCAACTTCCAGAATTCTGGGAGTTGAAGTCCACAAGTCTTAAAGTTGCCAAGTTTGGAGACCTCTGGTCTATTCTGTATATTGGAAGAAAGAGACGTGTCTCATGCTTGCTTGCCCAATTAAACTTTTGCAAAATAGCATTTAGTAATTGGCTTCTGTCCCCAAAGATCCTGCCCAGTTGAGAGGGAGGCATTGACTGAAATGATGACTTATTTATTGAGTCAGTGTCTTTCTCAGGGAAAGACAAAACATTTTCTTCATTTGTGACAAAAATTGACTTCCAACCGTTTCACACTTCAAAGCTGTGTCATGTTAACCCCATGATATAGATGCACTTTCTTCTCTTTGGAGTATTAAATTTGGCCTGCTGATCTTAAGCAAGGAATTTCTTGCTCATGTTCTTCTTATCTGCCTTCTGCTCTGGTGTGAGTCATCCTGTGAAGCTCAGTCGCTTTTTAAAGTTCTCATTGAGCTTCTTCTCCTTCCCTCCTCCAGAGATGTTTCTCTCTCTCTCTCTTTTTCCTTTCTTTTTTCCTTTTGATTTTCTGCATATCTTTGAGCCTATCTCTACCTGACTGGTTAATCCTGTATCTGAGTAATGTTTCTTTGGCATCATGAAAATTGAAGACTCTGAAAATGGGTTTTCTGTTGATATAAGAGATTCAGTTTCCTTGTTAAAAATACCCCCTTTTTATATTTAGGGATGCATTTAAATTATCTTAGGTATAGTTTTCAACATGACGTTTGAGCGGCAAATAATGAAATGAATATTTGCTCAGAAAAGCTGATGCAAAGTCAGGTGGACAAATATTCTTACCTAGGGAAACTAGTGTTACGGCTGTAGATGACAGTGGAAATTTGGATTGGTATTTTGGGATGGCCAAGCATTGAAGCATCCATATTCAGTCAATGAAATGATCAGAGTATAAAACTACCCCAGAAAGCTTCTTATAGCGTTGTAGGTAAATGTACTAGCACTGGACTAAAATGACACTATTCTGGCTAATACCCCAAAAGGAAAAATTCAACAGCAAATGACCTTGAATTAGTGCCTAGCTAGCTGTTAGAATATTTAGAAAATTACTTTTCTGCTTGAAAGAATTATTTTGTTTTCAACTTCCCTTTTTCCAATAATTTTGGCAGATATTTTGGCTGTTCTGCTGACAGATGTGCTTTTGCTGTTGCAAGAGAAAGACCAGAAATACATGTTTGCATCTTTGGTATGTATTTATCGCTGCTAAGGATAGGCAGGGTGGTGTGGAAAACCTGGAACTTTCTGTAGTTTCTGTAATAACAGATAAATCTGAGCTACAGTGAAAAACTCTGGTTTGATTGGGTCTCGGCCAAGAAAATTCTAGGAACCCAGCATGTCTTTGCCTCAGTCCACTAACTACTGGCTTCAGCTTTTGTAACTTCCTGTAGGTTTTTTTAGATACGTTCATTACTACACAAAAGCGCAACTGTTTGAGAGCCGATCAGCAAAATGGCATGCTTTTTATGATCATACAGTTGAAATGAATATTTTAATGTTTTTAAACATGACAGTTGAATTTATTTACTAATACTGAGTTTTATTGGAAAATGTATATTGTCTCTGGTTTCCATTGTATTGCAGTCCTATTTATTTAGTATTTTTTCATTTTTTTAGTATACTTATTTAGTGTATTTTCATTTAATTACTAGTATACATATTCATTTAGTGTGTTTTCATTTATTTACTAGTATTACAATTATAATTAATTAACAAAAGTGCAATAAATACCCTTTCATCTGTTAAATCAAAATATTGATTTTAATGTATTTATATGCATTTATAATTTAACCAAATTAGCAAGTTGGATTCTTTGATGTGTGTCTGTATGTGTGTGTGTGTGCATGGATGCTTGTGTCCCTATGCACATCTTTCAAACTGATTATACCAAACAAAGGCTTTCTGTGCGGAGGAACAAGAATAACAAAATAATAGAGTTGGGAGGGACCTTGGAGGTCTTCTAGGCCAGCGGTCGCTAACCGCAGAAATTTTGGTGGTCCGCAGAGAAATTATTTGCATTTTTTATCTTGCACTAAATACTATTTATCTTCTTTAAAAAAATCATATTCGTGGTCCACGGAATTTAAAATTATGAATTTAGTAGTCCCTGAGGTTCAAAAGTTGGCAACCTCTTCAGTTCAATTCCCTGCTCAAGCAGGAGACTTTATACAATTTCAGACAAATGATTGACCAATTTCTTCTTAAAAACCTCCCATGATGGAGCACCCATGACTTCTGAAGGCAAGCCATTCCATTGAAGAGACACCCAGCTCTGTCTTCAATGCAGTAGTCCTTCAGGATTTCCACAGTAAACAAAACCAGCTATTTGACCTGACTTAGTATCCCTTGCCCAGTATAACCTAGCCAGCAGCAATTATCTGGGGTTTCAGACAGAAAAGGATCTTTCCCAGCTAGGCAGAGATAATCAGAGACAAGCAGGGATCTTTGGGATACTTTTCCTACTTCTTTTCACTCTTTCCAGGTTAATCAGATTTACAAGTATAAAGTACTTTATAAAGAGGAAATACTACAGCTTTTTAGGATTGTCATAGATGGATTGATGATGATGATGATGTATCTTGCATCACAGGACTCAAAGCCACCGGTGATTTCCTTGCAAAAACTGATAGTCCGAGAAGTAGCCAACGAGGAACGAGCCATGTTCTTAATCATTGCTTCCAAGAAAGGACCAGAGATGTATGAGATTCACACCAACTCCAAGGAGGAAAGGAATATCTGGATGACGCAAATTCGCAGGGCAGTGGAAAAGTGAGCATATAAAATATTTTGTTCTGTTTCTCTCCTGTATTAAGTTGATATCAGACTAAGTGGCTTTTCCATACCTGTTATTTTATCATCATAAGGAAATACAAGTAGTCCTTGGTTGATGATAGTCATTGGGACCAAGAATTTCTGTTGATAAGCAAGGTGGTCGTAAGGCACAGCATCCGGTGACAGCACTGCTCAGCAACACTGCTCCCCATTCCCATCATTAAGTGAGGATCTCTGGTTGTTAATTAAGACCCAGGTGGAAAGCTCTGCAACAGGCACGAAAGCAATAGCAACAGCATTTAGACTTACATACCGCTTTACAGTGCTTTACAGCCCTCTCTAAGCGGTTTACAGAGTCAGCATATTGCCCCCAACAATATGGGTCCTCATTTTACCTACCTTGGAAGGATGGAAGGATGGAATGCTCAGTCAGCCTTGAGGTGGTGATGATCCAACTGCTGAAATGCTGGCAGTCAGCAGAAGTAGCCTGCAGTATTACATTCTAACCACTGTGCCACCACAGCTCGAAAAGAGCACGGTGGTTGATAGCATGAGTGGCTATTGCCAGGTGGAGAGGTTCTGCAAATGGCCCACAAGGCATAGTGTGAGGTCAGAGAGGGCTGCTGCTAACCAAGGAAGGGGCAAGGGATTTACTGGAGTGTCTTGCCAGCTTTCCTTGCCAGCTTTCACATTGACTTTTCTTGTGGGAAGCTGGCAGGGAAGGTTGAGAATAGGATCACATCACCATAGTATGCTGCAGCCATCGTACGTGTGTTGATTGCCCAGTGCCTAAGTTGCGATCATGGTAATGTAATAAACTGCCAGAACTTTGAGGATTGGTTTTAAGTCTCCTTTTTCAGCACCATCATAACTTCAACTGGTTGCTGAATGAATGGTTTATGAAAAGAGCCTTCTTTCCAGCTAAATATGACATTAGGACTCCTTTTTGACCAGGACTTCAATGGCTTATATTTCTTTGCAGTTGTTCTGATGAAGAGGACAGTGTCCTTGCTGATCCAGAAGAGGAAAAAAAGCAGGCTGAAGTGAGAACTGCAAAACTGAAAGAATTTCAGGGTAAAGGCTCTTGTCTTGCAAAATTGTGTATTATAAGAGGGTTGGGTTTGCCTGATTCTGGAGACTTATTCTTTCCTTCCTTGCAAAATGTGCAATCTCACATTTTGCAAGGAAGGAAGAGGAAGACAAGGGAAGTTACTATCAGACCCTTTGGTTGTGAATTGATCTGTAAAAGCATTACAGGTAGTCCTTGACCTACAACTATTCATTTAATGACCGAAGTTCCAACAGTTCTCCCCCCCCCCCCCCNCCCCCCCCCCCCCGGTCACTGATAAAAATCTGGGCACTTAGCAACCAGTGTATATTTACAATGGATGCTGTGTCAAAGTCACATGATCGGCATTTCTAATCTTCCCAGTTGGTATCCGAGAAGCAATGGGGGAAGCTGCATTCACTTAACTGTGATTTATTTTGTTTATTTATTAAATTATATACCAGCCACCTCGCTGTCTGAGGTGACTCTGGGCAGCTTATAATATAATAAATACAGTGAATCTCTTAACGATGGCAAAAAAGGTCATAAAATCGGACACAACATCTGTTGGTCACAATTGTGGTTGTAAATCAAGAACTCTCTTTCTCTTTGTCATCTTGCAAACAATGCCTGAAGAATGGGTTGCTGGGCTTGCTGTTGTTGTAGCAGTAACCATCCAAGCACTATGACGTCATCTCTTCCTTTCTCCCTTCCCCTTCTCCACTCTCTAGAGCGTTTGAACTTGAAAGATGATCTGATCGTGCAAAGTCTAAACGAGAAGCAACAGATCTACCAGGAGATGGCAGATATGAATGGTTTTGAGGACCTGGCAGCTGGCTCCCGCTTCCGGTTTATCAACAGAGTGGATTCTCCAGAGACCTTACAGGGGGAGTCCATCCTCAAGCAGGCTGTGATAGAAGGTGGGTGCCCTGGAGGTGAAAGAATAGGGAAGATACTATATGATAGGGCCATGAAATATGGGTAGCCCTTAATATATGACCATAATGGAGTCCAAAATTTCTGTTGCTAAGCAAAGCAGTTGCAAAATTAATTTTGCCCCACTTTACAATCTTTCTTGCCACAATTGTTAAGTGAATCACTGCAGTTAATAACATGGTTGTTAAGTGAATCTGGCTTCCCCATTGATATGCTTGTCATAAGATTGTGAAAGGGGATCACATGCCCTGTATTCAGCATGTACAGTGGAGAGCATAATTGTTCACAGCAATAAACATCTCCTCTTTTCCTACTCAACTGCCTTCTTGGCTGCTGTCTTCTAGTGGAGAGCCTTCAGAACCTGATCTTCACCCAGCTGGCCAGTGCAAGCTTTCATCCTGAAGATTCCAGTGGGTCCGGGTTGCTGAGGCGAGCTGAGACTTTTGGAGGATACGACAGTTCCATGACAGGTTTGTCAAAAGAGGAATGGAGGAAGGAGCATGAGGAATGAGTGACTTGTGATTACTGCTCCCCCTGCAGACAGAATGTCATTGTATAGAAATGTTTTAAATCCTGCCTACTTGGCTGAGCCCAGTTTGTACTATTTTAGTCTCTGCAAGAACTCCATCAGTGTTGAATGATCTTGCAGTGGTCTTCCCCCCCCCCCCAAAAAAANNNNCCCCCCCCCCCCAAAAAAAATAATTAACATTATATGCTGCCCATTTCATTATCCAAAGCAACATTGCATGGCTTACAATACAATAAAAGCACAAACATAACACATATACAAAGTATACAAACAAATAGTGGGTTTAATTCCTATGGGTCTTGGATTTATTTATGTAATTCAGGGCAAATAAATTAAAAAGAGAGAAAAAAAGAAGAGAGTTTTGGGAATTCTGAATTGTCCTTTATTTTTCAGCTGGTAGCTTCAAGAAGAAAGTCTGTGGTGGAGAGCAGCGGGTGCCAGATCAGCGAGGCACCCCAGGCAATTCACAGCAAGTGCAACAAGAACTCGCATCTGCTGGAGAGGAAGGGCTGTGTTTGGTAGGTGGAATTTGCTCTCCAAAATCTCTGTATTTATTTCCTAAACATGTTGGAAATAGTGATGACTATGAGCTTCTTCTTCCCAGGAGGTTTTTAGCTCAGTTTGAAAAACATCGGGCTATTCCTTCCTCCCCTTTAGCAATTGAAAGTCTGGACAGCATATAAGTTGGAATGAAATGAACATATTTATATAACTCTTGTGCACATTGCAGATTTTTATCTTGTGAAAAAGCATCCTTGGTGCTCTCTGAGTTTAGTTGTTTGTTTGCAGATGTTGTATTTTCTGACTAGGTAACATCATCAGTGCTAGGGAGTGTGGGATTTGCTTCCTGTTTATATACAGTAGGTTTCCCTACCACTGTTGGTGGGGCTATATTTTTTTTCTTCTCCTTGATAGTTCCTTGATCATGGTATTATTTTCTGCTTGATTGTTGGTATGGTGTTAATCTCCTTATTTTATTGTTGGAAAGAATATGTTTCACTCTTTTTGTTTTGTTCTTAGCGTTTTTATTTTCTTTTGAATGGTATGTAAATGTGGTTTATCTCTATGTGCCTGTTGATGGCAGATTTATCTAAATGCCAAGTTTCCAGAAATTCCCTAGCATTTTTGGATTTAGCTTAATCTAAAATGCTTAGTTTTTCAGTTGAAACCACAATTGAGTCTGTCCATGTGTTGTGAGATTAAGGAGTTTTCATTGTGTCTTCTGACTGCTATCAATATTCATGAATGCACTCTGCTCGTCTTTTGCTTCTCTGTCTTACATTGTGACTGTTACAGACCTTACATTTGTTGTAGACTCTTGTTTTTTCTTCTTTGGTTACTAAGTCTTTTGATTAAATAAAAGGTGTTTTTGAGGGCTTTGTCATAATAAAAAAGGAACAAACAATATTTTTGCCCCTGCCTTTTCTGGTGTTACCACCTTATGTCCATCTGTGATCCTCAGAAGAAGGTATTATGTTGCTCCCCTTCACCTTTCAGAGAATATATATCCCTGATTTAAGGTCTGGAAAGTCTTCCTTCACATCCCCAGTAAGTGTTGTAGTAAGTGAAATTTACTACAATGATTTGGGACAGTCAATACCTTAAAGTATTTCCTGTTTTACAGAATTGTGAAAGAGTAAATATGGTGGGAACACCACCAACTCTTAGCCTTTGGGAACGAAAGAGTCTGCTAGTAGGGAATGATATAAGCCCTCCCTTGTCTTTTTTGTCTTATGTGTTTGGTTAAATGGTGCATTGAATACAAACCCAGTTCCTGTGTTCACATAATGTGCCTGAATAATTAAGTACTGTATATTATGACTTAATGCCCTGATTCTTCTCCCATAGCATACTAAGATAATGGTTGGGTTTCAGTAGGCTGAACCACAGACATGTCAACCCCATTTTAGCTTAGTTTGGTATGTCATGTCAACCCAGCTTCTCAATTTTTTTATCCCGTCAGGTCAATAACACAAGACTGGAACATCATAAGAGCTTGCAACCACTGCTGTTGACTGAATCAGAGGTATTGGTCAATTATTTTCTCCATGATGGTGGAGAGCAGGAGAGCAATGCCCCCCCCCCCACCTCCCCACTTCTCCCCAGTTTGAGGGCTGCTTTGCTATGCTAACTGCTTTATTCCAGAGAATGGGCAAAGCCAGCTCAAAAATTAAATTTAATGTCATTTAGTTGCATTATTATTGGGCTGCCCACTCCAAAATAATCTAAAAGCATTAAATACCATTACATTAAATTAAACACAGGTCAATTTCAATTTATTTCATAATTATTCCTTTCAGTACATTAGAAATTATGATTCATGTTCAAGTTCTGGAAGAGTTGTGGGATTCGGAGCAGATTTTAAAATCATGTGTTCAACAAAATGAGCTATACATTTTTTTTTCGCAGCCATAGATTTGACAGTATATTGGCAGAGTAGTTATGTTTTGCCCAAAGTAGATTTTGAGAAGATGGACATGGGGGTAGGAAGAGAGACTGGGGTTCTGGCGGAAAAACCCTAACCTGATTGGGCCCATTTATGGCCTGCTGGTATATAGAAATAAGTTCTTGGTTCCTGATATTTGGGCGTACAAATGGCAGAGCTCATGAAGACAGATATTAGGTAACACCTTCCTCTTTGTGTTTTCCCTCAGCTTGTTCAAAGGATACAGACACTCTTGCAGTTGCTGCTTAGTCTCCAGGTAAAGTGCCACTGTCTTTTCCTATCGTCACCCCTCACTTTTTTTTTTGCTTTTATGATTTGTGTTGGTGGAGCAAGAAGGTCTAGCAAAATAACAAGATGGGCAGTGACCTGAATGGAGAAGTCTTGGAGGAGAAAGATTTAAAAAGTACCTTTTCCAGTCTAGCATTCATTAGAAAGTCTTAAGATCTACTTAGTGTCCTGTTATGACATGACCATTTGATAAAAAATTCTTTCCATCAGTCTGAAAGGCAAGGGAGAGGCTTAAGATTTTGGTTTATTCCTGGGCTCTTTATTCCTTTACCTTCTTTCTAGGGTTGTCTCCATTAGCTGCCGTTTTGTTTGAAAAAAAGAGTAATGATTATGTTTTTACTGACAAATGTCTGTTACTTGTAAGTCATTTTGAGAGGATTGTTCTGGAGGGAGAATTATAAATAAGTGGGGATGGGAAAAACTTTCTGCGAGAGCAGGGTTGTCAAACTTGATTTCATTGAGGGCCGCATCAGGCTTGTGTTTGACCTCACAGGGCTGAGTGTGGCTGGGGAGGCGTAGCCAGCTTGACATCACTCATTGAGACTCAGTTCTTAGCTACGACTGCCTCCTGCAGCCCTCTGCCAGCGAAAACGGAGCTTGGGGAGGCCACATGCAGCCCTCCTGGACTCCGTTTTCACTTGCAGAGGCACTGCGCCCCAGTCCTTCGCTGTTCCAGGGTGGGCCCTTAGGCCAGATCTAAGCCTCCCATGGTCCAGATCTGGCCTGTGGGCCTTGGGCTTGATGCCCTCTAGTGCTAGAGCATTAGGGGGACACAATTATGAACATCTTTCTGGGAGCATTTCCACAGAACCAACCTGCGGGATTTCCCTTCTCCCAGTTTTTTGATGGGGAAAATTGAGCAGTGCATCTTCCCCTCCACCCCTTCCCAGGCGGTGACAGCCCAGCAGGACAGCTACATTGAGTTGCAGAAGCAGTTCCGGCTGCAATCCACGCGAGGGAATTTGCTGCTGGATCAGGAGAGACAACGCAATTTTGAGAAGCAGCGGGAAGAACTGGCCAATGTGCAGAAATTGCAGAGCCAGTTGAAGACTGAGCAGCAGCGCTGGGAACGAGACTGTGACCGCCAGCGGCGCCAGATGGAGGTAGAGAAGAACCAGTTACAGGAGCGAGAGGAGGAGGCACGGCAGCTGATGGAGCGTCTGAACCAAGAACGGGAGGAGCTGGAACAGCAGCGAGAGGCCTATCAGCATGACTTGGAGAGGCTGCGGGAATCCCAGCGAGCCGTGGAGAAGGAGCGCGAACGTCTGGAACAGCTGCGCAAGCAGAAGAAGCAGCATCTAGTCTCGGGTGCCTTCTCGCCTGAGCCAGGCCAAGTAAGTGCTGGAAGGCCTATTGGAAAGATACAAGTAGTCCTTGACTTACAACCATTCATTTAGAGACCCTTTGAAGTTAAAATAGCAGTGCAAAAAGTGACTTTCACTTACAACCGTTGCGGCATCACTATAGTCACATGATCAAAATTTGGGCACTTGGCAAACTTGCCATATATTTATGAAGGTTACATCCTTGATTCATATTCAAGAGCCGTGGTGGTGCAGTAATTAGAATGCAATACTGCAGGCGACTTCTGCTACTGCAGCTGCCAGCAGTTCGGCAATTCAATCCTCACTAGCTCAGGATTGACTCAGCTTTCCCTTCCTTCCAAGGTGGGTAAAATGAGGACCCATATTGTTGGGGGCAATATGCTGATTCTGTAAACTGCTTAGAGACATCTGTAAAGCCCGGCAGTATATAAGACTAAGTGAGCTATATGAGCACCATTTGCAACCTTCAGTTGCCATTTGAGCTGACTTAGAAACTGGACTTAGGATAAGAACGGTTGCAGGAATTGGGTATGTCTAATCTAGTGAAAAGAAGGAATAGGGGTGACATGATGGCAGTGTTCCTATAGCAAAGCCACAAAGAAGAGAGAGGGTCAACCTATTCTCTAAAGCAGGGGTCGCCAACTTTTTCAACTTCAGGGACCACCAAACTTATAATTTTAAATCCCAGGGACCACTAACCAGCTCTGTGGGCATGGCCTAATTTGTGGGTGTGGCTTGGTGGTCATGTGGCTGGCTGGGCATGGCCTGTATGTATATAAATATAATAAATATTTATATAAATATTGATTTTTTTATAAAAAAGAGCAACTTTTACCCAAAATCAGGCAAAGCAGGTAGGCAGATTGAGTTGCTCACAGAATCATTCAGTGATCTATCTGCCATCAGCTAGCTCAGTCAGTCACATAAAATTTGCTTGCCATGAGTCTGCACTGAATAATAGAACCTTCAGTCCTAAGGGAGGTTCGGCTGTGCTTAAAAGCAGAGCCGAAGATCTAAAGACTAGCTAGAAAGTAAGAAATCCAACGATTTCCTGCTTTCTAGCTAATCTAAATCTCCCAGCAGAGTAGAACAGCTGATGGTCAGAAAAAGGAAGCAGGTAAGTTTGCTGGATAAGGAGTGAGTGGGCGGGGAGGTTTCCCATGGGCCATGTGGATGGCACAGCCTTGTGTTTCTGCACAGGCTGGATTAATTGCTTTGTGGGGGGGTGCTCTGAGGGTGAGATTCCTCTACGGCTCACCAAAATTGTCTTGGGGCCCACCAGTTGGCAACCACTGCTCTAAAGCACCTAAAGGCAAGACAGGAAGCAATGGTTGGAAACTAATCAGGGAAAGATATGACCTGGTATTAAGGAGAAACTTCATGACAGTGAGAACAATTAATCAGTGGAACGACTTGCCTCCAGAAATTGTGAGTGCTCTAGATTTAGAATAGAATCAAATAACAGAGTTGGAAAGGATCTTGGAGGTCTTCTAGTTCAACCCCCTACTTAGGCAGGAAACCCTGTAATGGGATAGAGCCATGGTGCCGAACCTATGGCAGGCATGCCAGAAGTGGCACGCGGAGCCATTACTGCCGGCACACAAGCACTCACACAGAAAAGGCATATTGCGCATGCGCGGGCACTGCCCGCCCGACAGCTGATTGTTGGGTATCTGGCGTGCATGTGCAGGGACGTGGCAGGGTGCAGGAGACACGCATGCGCAAAAGCATGTGGCGCATGGGTCATGTATGCATATGCAGAAGCATGCAGCGCAAGTCGTGTGAGTTGCACGTGTATGCGCAGGAGGCATAGGGGCCCCTGCACACATTGCCTTCTGGGTGATGGCACACGGGCATGAGCAGGCAAGCATACATGCAATTATTGGCACGGGAGTCCCAGAAGGTTAGCCACCACGGGTGTAGAGTTTCCTGCCTGACCAAGGGGTTAGACTAGAAGCCTCCAAGGTCTGATACTCCATTCCATAAAACCTTCCCAGCCGGCTTCTGACAAGCAAAGTCAGTGGGGGAAACTGGATTTGCTTAATGACTGAATGAACACCTGCAGTGATTCGTTTAACAAGCATGGCAAAAAAGATTGTAAAATCAGGCCCAATTCACTTAACAGCCACTTTGTTTAGCAACAGAAATTCTGGTCCCAATTGTGGTCGGAAGTCGAGGACTACCTGTATAAGGAAGCTGCCTTTATGAAAAGTAAACCTGAGAATTGGCAATCTGCTGCCACTCCCACTTCTTTCCTCTTTTGCTTTCAACAACCTGTCCTTAGAAGTTTGATTCCTCTAGAGGTGAATGACCAATATCTTCCACTTTCCCCAGGCGCATGCCCTGAGCCACTCTGTCAGCTTCAATGGCGAAGGTATGGAAGGAACCATGCTGCCTACCAAGCCAGGTGGGCGTGGCAGCATCTCTGGGATGGAATACCTGGAGCGAGGAGAATTGGTGCGAAAGGACAGTGCAGCACTGGAGGGAGGCCGCCCCATTCTGGTCCTGAAGAATGAGGTGCCCATCCACTTGCTGAGTACCACCAACCAGAGCCAGAAACAGGCAGCTGTGCAGCAGCAGATCCCCACCAAGCTGGCCATTTTGACCAAGGGCAGCAAGGAAAAAGCTGGAAAGGCTGTCAAGGTGACCTCCCACAGAACTGAAAGTTCAAGTAAGTTGCAGAGAACTCTTGGACCAGGGATAGGCTAGGAGCCAGGACAGAAACTGCTGATGGTACTGAACAGTGGGTGGGATTAAAAAAAAATACTACCAGATCTGTGGGCGTGGCTTGGTGGACATGGCAGGGGCAGGTTACTGCAAAATCTCCATTCCCTCCCCACCCCAGTTAACCTGCTTTCCAGCTCCATTCTCCTGTGCAGGGCAACAAATATTGCACTAATAACTAGAGCATACAAAACTTTTGCTAGACCAATCCTCGAATACAGCTCATCAGTCTGGAACCCACATTATGTATCTGATATTAACACAGTTGAGAAATTCCAGAAATATTTCACAAGAAGAGTTCTCCACTCCTCTACTCATTGCAGAATACCTTGTGCCACCAGACTTGAAACTCTAGACCTAGAAAACCTAGAACTACGCCGCCTCCGGTCTGATCTAAGTATAGCATATAAAATCATACATTGCAATGTCCTGTCAATGAATACTTCAGCTTCAACCGTAACAACACAAGAACAATAGATACAAACTCAAGGTAAACCTCACTAAACTTGATTGCAGGAAACACAACTTCAGCAACAGAGTGGTCAATGTCTGGAATACTCTACCTTGACTCTATGGTTTCTTCCCCAAACCCCAAAAATTTTAACCTTAGACTGTCTACGATTGACCTCACTCCTTTCCTAAGAGGTCCGTAGGGGGTGTGCAAAAGTGCACCAATGTGCCTCCTGTCCCTGTCCTTTTGTTTATTTTTTTATATGTATCCATGTATTCATAACTATGTTTTTACTTGTACCTATTATCTTGTAAGCAATTGACACACACACACAAAAAAGACCCAGCCAATCAGTTGGGACTCGGGAGGCAGAGAATAGATATGGGTGGAGCCAGTCAGAGACGGTATTTGCCGGTTCTCCGAACTAATCAAAATTTCCCTGACCAGTTCTCCAGAACTGGTCAGAACCTGCTAAATACCACCTCTGGTACTGAAATCTAGATGGAAGTTCTGAATGGTGGTGTTTCATTTGTGGAATTTCCTCAACATCTTCTATAGCCTTCCTCAGCCATTTACCCTCCTCTTGTACTAGAACTTCAATCCCCAACTTTATATGCAGGGAGGGGAATTCTAGGAATTGTCAAATGAGGAAAATCTACTTTACCAGCTCATTAAAATGTTTCTGCCTTTGTTATACTGAGAACTGTAGCAGAATGTATGTTTTGGGTGGATAGACAGTTTCTTGTGTCAAAAATGTGTTCCTCTTTTGAATCTGTGTTTTGTGCCAATTTTGTGGGCGAGTCTGAGGTGACTAGGAACAGGCCAGATTTCTTCCACACCAAATAGAGATTATGCCACCATGTTCCTTGAGACTGCTGAAAGTTTAAAATATTATGGTCTGTAGTTGCAAAACTGATGTCTTTCTCTGCAATAAACCATGGTTTCCTGACCAGTTTGTTGAATGTTACAGTTATAGAGCTCTTAATATCATCATCAAAAGTAGGACATACAAATAATAATGGCCAAGTTCAGCTCATGATCCACTAACCCAAACCAAAGTAATCAGACTCTGCCTTCATACCTTTTATAGATCTCTCTCAACGTATTTATTAAAATTAGTTGTTGCTGACAAAGAAGCCTTATTTAGTTGACCGGGCAATGATTTAATGCCTGATAATTTCTTTACTATCATACATCAGCTGAGTATTTCCTCTTTTCATTTCTATTTCAAGCATTAGGTGATATGAGGCCGTTCCCAATTTCCAAGATAGTTACCAAGGAAGAATCTCAGTCTCGAAACAGACGTTCTGCAAGCCCCGTCTTTCTGCATAGCCAGAATGTTGCCTTCCTTCCAGGTAAAATACACTTGACAGGCATAGCTGGGGTAGCTAATCTAGTACTATGCTGCGTAGTGACCTTTTCCTCTTCCCTTTTTTTTCCCTGACAGAACTGGCTGGTGCTGCTGAGAGCAGCCATCTGGAAGCGCCATCTACCTCTGTTGGTCCCATGAAGTCCAACAGCATTCACATCCTTCCACCTACTCTGGATGACACTAGCAAAGATGATGTTATTTTTTTCTGATCAACACCAAGGTCTGCTTTCTTTGCCCAAATGGGTGTTGGATGGTCTGCCTTGCCCCAGCTGCATAATCTGAAGGCAGAGCTGCAAGATTTTCCCTGGAAAAGGATTCAAAATGAATATTTCATTTGGGGGCTTCATGTTACAATCTTGGCTTTGCTTACATCGTTCCTTGGGCTAGAACATTGTTCTAGCTTTCTTTGAGTTCCAAGGCAAGCTTTTACAAGAAAATCTTCACATTCAACCATAAGGTGGCCCTTGGACTCTGTGTAGGACCAAAGATGTTGATGGTCTTAGGAACTCTATGGAGGGAATCTGAGGGAACCAGATTAGGCCCTGCCTGTTTGCAAAGCACCTCATCTCCCCTGAAGACTCATTTTTCTTCCTCCTCTCCTCCCAATTGTGGGGAAATCCTCCAGTGCAAATTGAGTCCTGGATTTTTGTTCCTGCTGAAGACCCTTGCTGCAGTAACTCGCCCCACACAACAGCAGGCTCAATTTTCCAGACCCTTTCCAGATAGTTTGGATGGAGTGTGAGGGGGAAAGTGGGTGGGAAATGCAGGTCAGAATTACATTGAATGCCAAGTTGTTTCTGGTTGATTGTTCAAATGAAGGAAATGAAGAAATCCTTAACTTAATAACTGATCAAGATGTTTTGAGTGGAGCTTCATTCTCGCCAAAAGATGTCATTCCCTGTGGGGACGTCCATTGCCTCTCTTCTGTGTCTGTTCCTCAGGTCACAAAACCACTGGAGATGCAAGCTGCTGAAGTTTTAACTTTCCCCAAATTTACACTCTGCACATTGTATTTGTGTCCTGGCATCATAAATGGTTGCTTGAAAGTGAGTTATGGAAAAGTCTGATTTCTTCCACCTTGTTGCATGTGAATAGTGTCTCAAGGTGAAACTCTTGTACTCTGGGTCTTGTTTTATTATGGGGCCTGTATGTGTTCTTTTGACTGTATGGAGACCTTGGTTTCTTTTTAAAGACATTAGGAAGTTTGGAAGTCAGAAGAGAGACTGGCTTTGAAACCAGAGCCTATTAACAGTCCATGCATGGCAGAAACCATGGTGCCATTCACTTTAATATGAACCCCCCTTCCTATCTTAGGAAACCATCATCCAGACTCTGATGATGATGTCATTAAGATTACAGTAGGCAGCCATGAAAGAAAATGTTTTTTTTTTAAATTAGCTTTTAAGCTCTTTGTGTAAGATCTACCAGCTGCATCACAAAAAAATCCTTTAAGTAATTTTCTTGTACTTAATGTTTGTGAATTGCATTCTGACTGACCATTTGTGCCATGCTTATCAGTGTTTTCTGATATATATGGATGGTGTGAAACGAACCCAAGCACTTTAGAACATGGATGGCATTTTTATTTCCTTTTCTGTCTTACTGATGAACAAAAAAGTTTCTCTGTAGTAAGAAGTGGCTATAACTTTATTGAGAAGTCCTCTGCCTCTAGTGGCTTAAGTCTGAAAAGCTCATTTTGCGCTTTACTTCTCTGTGTGAATACATCAGCCTGAAGCTTCTTCAACAGATTTTTAACTATCTCTTTAGACAGAATCCTAGTAACTTTGTACATAGATCCTTAGTGGTTATTACATAGCAATCATTCTGTGTAACTCTCCTTTTTAATTATTTGTAAAGTTGATGGTTTTCAGTGTTTAATATTTTTTTTGTCACATTTGTGCACTACTGTAATGATCAAATGGGATCCTGTCACAACAAATTATGGCTATTTTTAAAGCAATGATTGCAACTGTTTCTCTACTATAGGATAATTGTGGAATCTCAGATACAACTGAAACCCGAACCTGTTTGAGTAAATCCATGAAACCATAAATCGAACCTTAAAATATATCTTTTGAAGTATTATCTTTGTTTGAAATTGCATTTGATATGATTACTTGTGTTGGTGGTTGCCAAAACAAAACAAATTATGGTCTCCCTCAAATCAGATACTTAGTGAATTATAATTCTGATAGATAACACAGATCTTTGTTGAATCCTTTCTATAGGGCTCTTGTCTGAGAGAGGGTTTCAAGACTTCTTAGCTAGCAAGCTAAGCTCCCATGTTGGAGATCAGATGTGGATGAAAGCCAAATAAACAGGTGCAAAAGGAGCGAATCATGAAAGATGTTCTATGGTGTGAAAACATAATTATGTCCAAAAGTGGCAATCTCTCCACTGCATTGTGAATTGGGCAGCTTCTTTAATGCCCTGAGATTTCTCTGCAGTGGAATTTGAGTTTATTTGCTTGCTTTTTTGGTGTCTTCTAGCCAGTGTTGACTCCTGCCAACTGCCTGTATTAGTCCCTGCAGTTTTCTTGGCAAGGTTTTTCAGCAGTGGTTTGCCACTGCCTCCAACCTAGATCTGAGAGTGTGACTGGCTTTGGGCCTAGTGTAGGACTAGAACTCATGGTTTAGTTTCTAGCCTGATGCCTGAACCACTACACCAAACTGGCTCTCTGAAACTGAATGTAGCTATGAGTGAATAGGATTTCATACTCCAAGTAAACATTTGATGAAAAGACAAGTGTTCAGAGCTATATCAAGAGAGCCAATCAGCTAAGGAAAAATGTGAGATTGTATCTTATCAGTCCTAATTGTTTCACATTAAAATACTGTACATAGAGCAAGACTGTATTCTTCACATAAAAAAACATAGCCAAATTATTTAATTGGCAGGGCAGCCATTTGTCCCTGAAGGTAGCTAACAACAGGTTGAAATTACAACATACTGTTAAAAAGCTACATATAACGGGTCCTTGAGGTTATGACTACCGCCCCCTTCCCACGGTCACATGATCACATTTTGGGCGCAAGGCAGTTGGCTTGCATTTACGACTGATTGTAACATCCTGTGACCATGCGACCACAATTTGTGATGTTTTCACCAGTTTCTGGGTTTTCTTTTCTTGCCAATTTCCAGCAAAAAATGCCTATTTAGAAGAACAGATTTGCTTAGCCACCATGTAATTCATTTAACAATCAGTAACTCACTCTACAATCATTGTAAAAACAATTGTAAAATCAAGTCTGGTCATGTGGTGCTTTGACTTATGATAACAGTGACTTATGACTTAAATTCCAGGCTCCAATGTGGTTGTAACTCAAGAACTACCTATACAGAGAGTGAAGTAGGCAAACTAAACACTATAAGCTCTCGCAAATAGATCCTCCATGAAAGTGCCTATGAGTTATATAAAAGCAGCACCATGTTTTAATAGTAGAACCTAATCCCAATCTAGCCTCCACCATAATAGGAATTACTCTCCCCCATTTCAACAGAGATTATGTAACCCTTCATGAATTCCTGTGATAGCCCTTTTTCTCCACTCAATTCAGCACTGTGAAGCTGCTGTTCAAACTGTTCCACAACTGGCCCCTGCATAGTTTTGATAGATCCCAATGAAGGAAGAAATACTTCCCATGAGGCCCACAAACCATGGAGAAAACTTTCCAGCCCAGAGAATTCCTGGAGGCAACCAGTGGATGGCATTGGCAAGGTCAGCCAGGTTGCTGATGATGGTCAAGGTTTGTTTGTGCATTTCAGCCCTTGTTTTCTGATAGAAGTCTCTGCAAACCAGACATGGAGAAAAATACATTTGCTGAGATTTGTTGCTATCAGACCTGGAGGGAGAAAACTAATGGTTTATCTTTGTCCTGAAATAAGTTTTTAATCTTGGCAACAACTGAAGCATTCAAGAAGAAATCCTCACGTGGAAATAGAATGCCCCAAGGAGCTAAAGTTCTACTTTTGTTCCAAACAGAATAATAAATGTGTACTAACTGGACTATTGATTTGTTACCATAAAAGATCAGCATAATCCAACAACATAGCTTGGTTTATTAACTAAGTTTTGGAGAGCAGATACTAAGGAAGGATGGATCAATGGGTGGATGGATGAGAGGGAAGAAAGAAAGGAAAGAGGAACAATTTAATACAAATTCCCTTAATTTAATACAAATTCCCTTAACCTTCTGGATTGACTCTTAACTTTTCTGGAAAGCGTTCAGATGTGTGCCTATATGCCAAATAGGATTTATCCCTGTTAATTGGTGAGAATAAAAAATGCTTACGAGGCAAGGAGTCGTACCTGGATTCTGTATGCTGCTTTCTTCTTAGGAGTAATAAAATTCTGAGAGATCTGGAATGAGAATATAAAGACAAAAGTTTAGCTGCAGCCCACATTTTCTGGAGCAGAAAGAGTTCCCTGACCTTAATGCTTGAATTCTGTGATACTAGACAGTCTTCTTGATACTCCAGATATATGGAAAGAGGAAATCATCAGGACTTGCTCAATCGGAATCTGAGTCCCAATTATTCAAGTACTTTGGGGATCTAGATCTCTGTCTTCTCCCACCCCCTCCTCTACATCTTACCGTGCAATCCCCAGCAGCAGAGAAAAGCCCCAGAGAGTCGTACTGAGTGTCCACCACCTACTTGAGTTGGCATGGATAATTTCAGCATCAGCAGCCCAGGCCACATGCTCACAGGGGTAATAAAGCTGGTCAGCTACGTTGTTGAAGATGGAAAGCCAGCGCATTGCTGGATCCTTCTCCTGCAATAGGATATTAACCAAGTGTAAGTGTTGATTTCTCAGTTCCATGTTCTCCTTTCTTCTTCTGGACCAAAGACCAGTCACCAAACCAGAAATGTGCATTACACTTTGGTATTCAGATGAAATATTACTAGTACACAAGCATCCTAAACTAGACCTGAGATTTTATCAGTATTACTTTAAGTAGTACTGACTTGCAAAACATAAAATGGAACTTCTTGGCATTGTGAGTTTGAGAATGCCTGTATATTTTAATAGTAATATTATTACAATTAAAAAGATGAAAAACTAGTGCAAACTAAAAAGAAAAAATAATACAATAAAGAAAATATATGTAGTAGTGAAAAGGCATACAAAGAAATGACTTCCCCCTTCATCATAACTATAAACAATGTAACTTATCACCCCTTGGAAAAAAAGACAAATGTGATCTTCTGATATTTCCTTTCTCTTAACAACAAACATTCTTAAAACCTCTTTTTTCAGTCCTGATCAGCAAAGGTCCATTAAGGGTTACCAGAAATGATAAAGTATCGATTTTAATCTTGATCAAATTAACCAAGTTTATTTTCCTTCCCTTAAAACAATCTTGATCTTCAATCCCTTCAAATAATATATTAGAACTTGATTTATTTTTTTTTGTCCCTTTTCACAAAATTCTTCAAAGCTTTAACAATTCTCATTGTAAACCCGTAATAGAAAAGTTATTCAGGCCACTCTTTCGGTTTATTTATACATCCCCTTTAATTTTTAAGACATTAGCTCGTTTCATTGGTATATCCAGTGTCACATCTTTTTCTGTATCATTCTTGCAGCCTATCTATTAAAAAATAGACTAATCCTTGTCAGAAAACTTCCACTCCTTGAAGGTAGAAATTGTCTATTGTCCACCAGATTATAAGGGATTAAATAAAGTGCTGTTTTTCATAACATTGTCTGAACATTTAAATGGAACCACTTACTTCAAGCTGCACTTCTTTTTCTATCTAAAAATTCCTCCCTTCATCTCCAGTATTTTCAATCATCTCAAATAGCCTTTTTCATTCAGTATTTCATACAAAGCCTGAAACATACATAGAAGAAACTCCGTAGCCTAAACTGTAAAACAGTAGAACTCTGTTAAATTTGTTACTAAATTGAGAGATGGTTGGATTCAGTTGGATTCAGTTATATTGCTCTCCAATGTTCCTTATAACTTGTAGCAAGGTCCTTGTAACTGAAATGCTTTGCAAGTCTCACATACAGTATTCCTGTATTTCCATGAAGCGATGATGAGAACCAACAGCTGCAGATAACAGGAAAGTCAGCAGGGAAAGGCCATACAGTAGTATGCATCCTTTGCTCTAAATGACAACTTAGTGACATGTGATTTCATGTAAACAACACAGCCCTATTTTCGTAAACTACAAGCTGATATAGATAGATGGAGAGAGAGAGAGAGCTGTAAGCTGTCATATTCTATATTTTGAATGACAGAAAATGCTGCAAAAATATGAGTATTGTGATAAGGAACATCTAAATTTTTGTTTTCAATTGTTAACCAACAGTATATTCAGAGGCATATTTTTTCAAAAAATGTTAACCATACCGTATATCTAGGAATGGGTTTTTCTTATTGTTGCTTGCATTCTTACCTTTCTTGTGTTAGGAGACCATGGACCAGGATAAGATTTGATTTGTGTGTGTGTGTGTGTGTGTGTGCAAATGCCCCTATTAACATTCAAAGCTTTCAACTTTGTGGACAGCATCCACTTTCTGGGGTGTCTTACCTTGTTCCCCAGTCCATACTGGCAGCTATAGGAAAGCATGGCTAGGTCATCAAAAAGCCGTAGAACTGTTCGACAGTGACTCAGTTGTGCTGAGACAGCTAGGAGGCCTTGGCCAAGGGATGGTTCTCCAGGTTGTCTTCTGGCCACCAAAATCCCTCCAGCCAGTTGACAGCCATAGCAGATGGTGCGTATCTTATGTGGGCAGATTTATTGTATAAAGCATTAGTACTGTTTGCTAATTATATTTTTATTAAAGAGCCATGTATCCTCAGACTATTAAAGTTTGTAGAACAAGACAAAATTAAAAGGTGTTCTGTAGGCCATATTTTTTCATATCCTCTTATTATTGGCAAATAACTTTACAAATATCTTTAAACTGAGAGGGATAATTTTAAAGATAGCTTTTTTCTCCCGACTCACATTATTTTTTAAAAAAAATTAATTGGCTCCTGTTTTGCTAAAATGTTATAGATGACTGAAAAATATATTTCAACTTTTAGCTTACTCAATTTTAGAGGAACATGATATGGTAAAATCTATTCTTTTCATGTATGTGAAGGATTTAATCATAATTTGGAGAATAAGGGATTGTGCTAGATTTGATGCTAGATTTGAGCACCTCTGTGAAAGATCCTTTGAAAGGGGGGCTCACCGATATGATATCCTTAGAACCTCAAAATATATGTAACTAGGTACTAAAACTCTTGTAACCTTTAACTGGGTAAAACAATGCATCATAGAGCAACAATTTTTGAACCAAGTTACCTTTAATGGGCTAATTCACACAAAGTGTCCACAATCTGGGACTTACAACTCTTGTGAAATTAAAATTTGTCAAATGGCATGTAATATTTTATAACATAAAAATGATTGTGACACAGTCTATGATAATACAAAATATCACAAAACATTTCCTATGCTGACGTTTGTGCAATGTTCAACATAGGCTTCTTTGAATATCTCCCTGAATTTTTAAGAACTTTTCAAGTACATTCAAAGTTCTGACATTGTTGAAGGCACTGAGGAATCTGGTAAGGAAATATTTCTGAAATGATAATCCAAAGGCTCATATGGGTTGTCTGATCCCAACTGTAGTGGCTAGGGATCTGTTAAGTACCTATAGGGTGCATAAATTAGAAGTGGAAGACAAGGCAGCATATAAAAATAAAATAAAATTGCTAGAAATGTAACTTTGTTAGTGCCTTTTATTATAGTGCCTTTTATTTTATTATCATGCTTTCTACTTGTTTTGTGCACTACGTTTTGTGTATACATACATGAATTTTAAATACATCATGAAAAACATAGTTTACAGATCCAATGTTAAACAAAGAGATAGCATACAATGCAGCAAACACTATGATCTCAAAATGTGCTTTCCTCCCTTCTTCCTTTGAGATCTTTCTTTCTCTCCCTCTCGGAGCAATCCAAATTATAAAATAACACATAGACTTCCCAGTTCTTCAAGATCCTGGAGTCACAATTCAGGCTTTCTCTATATGGTACCCCTCAGGTCCAGGAAACCATAAACCTTGGTTTACTTGCAGAGGTTTTGTTACTCAAACTAGGTAACATCAGCACTGATTAATGTCACCTAGTATGAATAATGAAAACTGCAAAAAAACAGGCAAGCTCAGAGGACACCAAGGACCTTTCATTTCAACCCTGAGCTAAAAATATCCTCCTCTAATGGGACCACATACCTTAATTCCTCAGTTTAATTCCTCTGCTGGTTGAGATATTCTTGGAGTTAAAAGTCCACAAGACCAGGGGTCTCCAACCTTGGCAATTTGAAGACTTGTGGACTTCAACTCCCAGAATTCCTTTTGGGAATTGAAGTCGTCCAGGCTTAAAATTGCCAAGGTTGGACACCTCTGAGCTAGAGGATGCCCTAGCTGTGGAAAGCAAAAGGAGAGCGGACGTCCAAGTGAAAGTTTCCAAACCCACAACGGGCATATATGTGTGTGTGTGTGGGGGGGGGGGGGTGTGTGTCATGGTGGNGGGGGGGGGGGGGGGGGGAAGACTACAGCTCTCAGGATCCATCGCCAAAGTTGGACATCCCGGCTCCTGCTTGCTCTGCTTTTTAAATCCCCTGGGCGACCCGAGGGGAATCCCATTCAACAGAAAGCAGCCTGTAACCGCCCGCATTCGGTCCTCTTAGCCCCCCCCAAAAAACCACCCTTCGCTCTTCCATTCTCCTCTCACCACTCGGTCTCTGCCCCGGTAGGTTTCCAACTCGGAGACCAGGCCACTGAAGGGGGGCCCCGCCGCCATAGCAACACTTCCGGGTCGGCCTCTGATCGTTCGCGTCATCGGGAGGAGAGTTGGGAGGGAAAGAATTACAAGTTCCAGGAACCCGCGCGAGCCTTTGGCGGGAGATTTGCCGTTCGTTGTTGGCCGCCCTGGTGGTGTTTTCGGAGGGGTAAGTGTTTTTATGTGGTTGGAGAAGGAATGAAGGTGGTTATAAGAAGAAAGACGATATATTTTTTATATTCTTTACATTTCTAATAAAGGAGAATAGTTGCAGCTCAGGGTTGATATGAGGTAACTTGTGGCCATCTTTTCCACACCATGCTGCATCCCTCATGGTTATGTGACCAGAATTCAGACACTTGGCAAGTGGCGTGCTTGCCAAGTGTCTGAATTGTCTTGCCAAGTGTCTTGCCAAGTGTCTAAGTGAACTGGCAAAATTCACTTAGAAATTTCTTGCTTAGAAATGTTGGGCTTAGTTGTGATTGTATATCGAGGGCCGCCTGTAATTTCTTCTCTAGGGAAAAAAATGATGGGAAGACATAGCAAACTCTATATTAATGATGTTTACAGCATGAAAAGGGAGATAAAGGAAGAAGAGGGAAACGGTATTTTTTTAGGAAATAAAAGATGGAAGGAATGGGTTTGTGGATGCAGGAAGATTCAGAAAGGGATTGTGGAAAAACAAAGTTTGGAAGGAATGAATGTTAAAAGAGATGCAATAAATGAGTAGGGGAAACAATATACAATAAGGGAATTAAAAGCACTAGATGAACAAGTCACAACAGAGTCACTGCTTATAACAGCTGTTGTTTCAGCCATCTGGTTATTGCAGAAAGGATAGACCAAAAACAAGCTGGTCTAAACAGATTAGATTACAATCAGTCTTGTATCTTCCACAAAAGTGGCAGAAATAATTTTCTTAATAAAGCTTTCTATACTTTAGAATATGTATTGATTATGAGGCAAAAACCAGTTTCAAGTGTCTTTGTAATAAATGTTATCTTATCAACTATGTTGATATGAGACTATTTAAGATTAATACACTTTGGCTTAAATTCCAGAAATGCTTCCATATTATCATTTTATATAGTAAGTCTTGATGAAAAAAATAACATACTGCATGAGGTAGGTACAGAAATGGATCATGATGAAGAAAAAACATTTGTTGTAAACGTATCCAGAAGGGGAAAAAAAGTCTAAATCATGGCTGAAAAATAGAAAGATCTACTGCAGTTTTTCTTTTTAAAGCTTCAGCTGAAAGAAAATTGAAATCATTTCATGTACAACCTTTTGGGTAGACAATTTTGATTTAAGACAGCATTTCCAGAAAGAAGAATAACCAGAAAAAATAATTATAAACAAATATTCTATATAATTGTCAGCGCATCTTCCCATCCTAAGAAGGCCAATTATAGCTGAAACAAATTCTGGAATTTCCACCATTAATAAATGTGCATTTAATATATTGGTTGACCATTTTATATATACATATTGTATCTATATACATATACATGTACTGATAATCCTTGACTAATCCTTGACAATTGAGCCCAACATTTCTGTGCTAAACAAGGCAATTGTTAAGTGAATTTTGCCCTATTTTACTCCTTTTAGTGGCACAGTTGTTAAATGAATGACTGCAGTTGTTATGTTAATATCCCAGTTTTTAAGTGAATTTGGCTTTCCCATTGTCTTTACTTGGTAGATCAAAAGGTGATCACAGGACTCCTGGTACACTGCTAGCATCATAAACAGGAATCAATTGCCAGTTTGAATTTTGATCAAGTAATCACAGGAGTGCTACAACAGTCGTAAGTGTAAAAAACGGTCATCAGTCATTTTTTCAGTGCCTTTATAACTTTGAATTGTCACTAAATGAATTGTGTAATTCGAGTGCGGTAGTACCTGTATATGCATACACAAACACACACTGAGACCCTAACCCCTATGTGTATATGTATATAAGTATTTGTATATTGAAATGACCCACTCCAGATTTTTTATAGATATATCCCTATTCCAATGGGCACTTGAACTTTCTACCAGTCTTGCTGGTAACTCTATTCATATCCAGGTTGATTCTGGTATAACGGGGTGATTTAGGATTTTGATGGGATTGCTTCTGAGTGGCATGTTTCTGTCAGCTGTCCCAGACAAACTTTGGAAATGAAGCAGCTGGTGGAGGAATTTGAAATGTGAATTTTATTGAATATGTCAAAGAATTCATATCTAAGCTTGCTAGTTTAGGTATCCATGTAATTAACTTTTTTTCCTCATTCGCCTGTGTTCGGTTCTCTGAGACTCCCTGGACACATCCCTGCAATTTTCTTGGCTGTGCTTTTCAGAAGTAGTTTTCCATTGCCTCTTTCCTAGGCTTAGCGAAGGCAGGACTAGAGCTCACAGTCTCTTGGTTTCCAGTCTGATGCCTTAAACACTACACCAACCTGGCTCTCACAGTTAACATCGAAAAGATAACCATAATTAATTGATTTGATATGCTGCCCAACTCCTGGAAGTAGTGGTTTAGAAATAAAAAAAAATGGCAATTAGGAAAAGAATGAGGGAATATGTAAATATGTAAATATGTCATAGAGAAGATTGATGCATAAGGATAAAAGATACTGGTTTATAGCAAGAGCAAGAAGTAATGGTAATGGAATAAGTAACTACATATATTGAAAAATGTAAGGAGATGTAAAAGATGTCTTGATGTTGATAATGTATAAAGTTTTATTTTATGTTTTTAAAATTTGAAAACTTAATAAAATCTATTGAAAAAAAAAACAAAAGTTGGTGTAAAAAAAGATCCAAAAGTCTTTTTAATAGCACAGAAAATCATAAGAATCCTGTTACATCATTTTGTATCTCACAGTAGTCAGCCAGACAGCTAACACTGTTCTGTATTTTGAGAAAATGAACTGAAAGAAATAAAAATCCCTCTAAAGTACCAGTTGAGGGCAGTAGAAATATACACATCACCAGTACTGTCTTATGATAATGTGGCAATATGTATTGGCTATTTTTTAAAAATAATCCTAAGGTTGTAAAAAAAGCATGTTTCCTACATAAAACAATAAACTTGGAAAACTGGAGTGTGGAAAGGGCAATGAGCAGCAACTAACTGTCCTTTTTGTCACAAAACTTCATGACATGCCATGCTTTTTTATCCATTCCAACCAAACAAATGTTTCCATGAAGAAAAAGGCTTTTTTTCTGCACTTGCACAAATTTTTCTTCGCTGCATTTCTTTTAATAATTTACTTGCAATATAGTAAGTGCATCTCCCAAGTGTACAATAGCTATTGGTCTCAAACCGTAGGCTTAAGCAGAAGGGCTCAGCTTATTGAATTATGTTGAAGGGATATACATATTACAAATTAGTCTGAGTTCAGGGGTGTCAAACTGGATTCCTTGGAGAACCGGATCAGCATGTAGTTGTCCTCTGCAGGATGGCCAGTGTGTGTGTGTGTGTGTTTGTGGAGATGGGACAGCCAGCCTCCTGCAGCACCTTCCCCATGCCCCATTTTTGCTAGCAGAGGCACAGTGGGCTGGTCTTTTGCTATTTCCAGGCTGGCCCCATGGGCTAGATTCGGCCCATGGGCTTTGAATTTGACAGCCCTGTTTTAGGGAACTGGGAGCCATCATACAAAAGGGCATCTCCCTTAGAATACCCCCAGAAAGAGTCTATCTTTGTTTTGGGGAGAACGGACCAATTACCAGATAGCCTAACTCAGAAGATAAATCTCCAGGTGTGGTACCAAGGAACATCTGGGTTTGCACAATTTGCCACTTCCCACATGCTCAGTTCCTCCCAGACATCCAGCCTATAGCAATCCAGCAGTACTCTGTCTAGTAGGAAGCCTGGGTTGGCATTAAGGCCCAGGTAGAACTTTTTCTGAAAACCGGACTTCTCGTTTATACCCAGTCATATTAGTCAGCACCAATTTTTCCTGTCCCTAAGCCTGACAGGACTTGAAGATTTGTCCACGATCTTTGAGAAGTCAGTTTCCAGATCCGCCCACTGCATCCTGTGGTGGCAAATCCATATACTTTGTTGACCACACTCTATTGACCAGAACTGATACACTGTCATAGATTTAAAAGATGCTTTCAGTGGGAGGACCCATCCAATGGCTCCAAGTGTCAGCTAACTTGGCCTCGGCTGCCACAGGGCTATCGTAAGCCCAACAGCCTTTGCTGCAGCCCTTGCTCAGGACATAAAGACTTTTATACCCAACATACTTCCCTCATGTGTATGTGGATGACCTGTGAATAGCTGGCAGAAGTCAGAAAGATGTTGAAGCAACTTCAATAGCTGTCCTCAACTATTTAGCCAACAAGGGTTATACTGTGTCAAGAAATAAAGTCCAATGGGCCACCCCAGAAGTGCAATATCTGGGCTTTGTTCTGCGCCATGGCTGCTGTTTGCTTCATGAGAGCTGTCTACAGGCCATCTCAGCACTGCCTGTGCCAACTAATGTTAAACAGCTGAAAATCTTTCTGGGTATCACTGGCTATGCATGACTATGAATTCCAATGTACTCTGTTATTGCTAAACCCTTTTATCAGCTAACCCAAAAAGACATGGCCTTAGAATAGACAAGGAAACATCAGAAAGCATGGCAGGACTTGAAAGATGCATTGTTAGGCCATGCCTCTGCCTTGGCATTGCCTGACCAGATACAAGGCTTTGAACTCTTTGTCACTGAAATGAAGGGTTGTGCCCTTGGCGTTCTGTTTATAAAAACTGGGCTCTGAAAAAGTTCCAGTGGCCTACCTGTGAAAGGTCTTAGACTCAGTTGCCAGGGGCAGGCCTGCCTGTCTCTGGTCTGTTGCTGCCACAGCCATCCTGATCCAGGAGAGACACAAAATAATTTTGAGGGCTCCCCTAAAGGTCTATATGCCCCATTCAGTTCAAACCCTACTTGAACAGAAGCTCCCTGCATGGGCCACTTCATGTCAAATCTCTAAGTATGCAAGCCAGATTTTAGAAACAGACTGTTCAACTTCACAGATGTGAAAGGTTGAACCCAGCTACCCTCTTACCTTGCCCCTCTGAGGAAGGCCATAGGCATGACTATTTGACTGTTTTACAATCCATGGTGGGCATTCATGTCAACCTGACAACTGAACCCCTTAAGGGCTCCAAATTCCAACTCTGGACCGATGGATCGTCTTTTGTTAAGGATGGAAAAAGATACACTGGTTTGGCTGTAGTTTCCAATAATGGGCCTCTTCTTCTGCGACAACTCCATCCCATTGGTCCACTCAATTGGTGGAACTGCTGGTCCTGATTGAAGCATGTCACCTGTTGGAAGGACTGCTTACCAACATTTATACTGACAGTCACTATGTCTTTTTAGCTGCACACACCCATGCAGCTGTGTGGAAAACTCATGGATTTACTGGGGCTGAGGAAAAATGTTTAAAAATGAAGCCTTTACTAGAAGAGCATGTAAAGGTCATTAGGGAACCATCTGAATTAACTATTTTTAGAATAGAATAGAATAGAATAGAATACTTTATTGGCCAAGTGTGATTGGACACACAAGGAATTTGTCTTGTGAATACTCTCAGTATATATAAAGAAAAGATACATTCATTAAGAATCAGGAATCATAATTAAGTTAAGTACAAGTACATCAAGTAACACTTATGATAGTCATAGGGTACAATCAATACAAATCATACTAGGAAACAGTCAATATAAATCGTAAGGATACAAGCGACAAAGATACATCATACAGTCACACAGAGTGGGAGGGATGGGTGATAAGGAGTGATGAGAAGATTAACGTTACAGAAGTGCAGACTTTGTCATAGTTGAACAATATTGAGGAATTATTTGTTTAGCAGAGGTGGCACTTGGGAAAAAACTGTTCTAGTGTCTATTTGTTCTGGTGTGCAGTGCGTTTTTAGCACTGTTTTTGAGGAAGGGAGTTTGAAATCAGTTTTAAATGTGTTGAAACAGTTTATGTCCAGGATGTGAGGGGTCTAAATATTTTCACAGCCCTCTTTTTGACTCATGCAGTATACAAGTCCTCGGTAGAAGGCAGGTTGGTAGTAATTGTTTTTTCTGCAGTCCTAATTACTCTCTAAAGTGTGTGTCTGTCCTGTTGGGTTGCAGAACCAAACCAGACAATTATAGAGGAGCAGATGATAGACTCAATAATTCCTCTGTAAAACTGTATCAGCAGCTCCTTAGGACCGACAAACCGCTGAATTGGGCCCTGCCATTCGTTCAGAAAAAAACAACCTAGTCTTCTCCCCTGTGACCCCATCTGGGACCTGCCTGCCTTATATGATGATAGGGACAAATTAGATCCCGAAAGCAAATGGTGTGATGGTGGATTGTCCAGAACAGAGTTCAACTACCCCAGCAGATGGTGTGGAAACTTGTTCAAAGGACTCATCAAATGTCTCATAGTGGTCCCTGTCCACTCCAGAGGTGGCTAACATCCCAATATTGCAATCCCAACTTGCGAAGCCTCTGCAAGACTGTTGTTTCCCAATGTGACCTCCTCCAGAGTAACAACCCCTGAGGAGGCAGTCCAGTTCCTCTTGGCCATCTCTGAACTGCCGGATATCTGGGGGAGACTTGGCAAGTGGACTTCACCAAACTCCCCAAGAGGGGAGCCAAATCCAACCTACTTGTGTTTGTAGATTTATTCACCAGGTGGCCAGAAGCTATCCCAATTCAAAAAGTGAATGCCTTAATTGAACCAATCATTCTGAAATTCGGGGTCCCCAAAAGTCGTGAGTCTAACAATGGAAGGCATTTTATCTCACAAGTTACTCAGCATGTTAGTAACATCCTGGGCATTCCTTGGCATCTCCACTCTAGTTACAGGCCCCAGACCTCAGCGAAAGTGGAATGCATGAACCAAACTTTAAAACACACATCTATCCAAACTTTATCAGGAAACCCAACTCCCATGGCTGAAAATGTTACCATAACCTTAGCCAGGATTAGGGCCCTGGCCTCAGGAAAATTGGGACTGTCATCCTGTGAAATGATGTATGGGAGGCCCTTTGTTGCAACTACCCTGCAGGATCCTGCAAAGGGGAAAGAAATATTTTCCAATATTTGCATAATCTGCTACAGGTTTTGTCTTCTATCTCTAAACAGGCCCAATCCACTCTACCTCTGCTTGCACCAAACCCAGGTCTTCCATATCTCGCCAGGTACTCCTAATCATTCCAACGGCCGTGAAGGTGGAATATTTCAAAGAGTGGGTTCTCAAATCCAGGGTCAAGCACGTTTGTGAGCCCTCTGAATGGTGACAACCCAGCAGCTAGACAGACTCAAGCTGAAACCTCACCGCGCTACAGCTTTCCCTGCTGACCTGTTTTCCCTAACCTGTTTTCCAAACACACATTGAATATGCTTGGTTTGCTGTATTTGTTGTGTTTGCTCTTTTCTTGATTTGCTGCTGCTGGTTTCCTCACAAGTTCCTGGGACAAGGAAGAGATGGCACCCACCTTTACTTTAGCTCAACAACTTGTCTTAACGTTTTTGATCCTAGGGACTTCTAGACCCAAAGCTGAAGTCTCCCGGTCTCAGTGTGAGCAATGTTTGGTCACTACCCATCATGGAAACAAGGTCACAAAGACCCTCGTCTATCATTCCCGCTACAATTGTAAAGAGCAAACCACGTCCTGTATCCACAGCACCACCACTTATGAGATTTGTCCCAATAATGGAAGATCCATATGCTTCAACCCCCAAGGGTCACAGTTCATCATAGACATTGAGATCACTGGATATCAAGGCCATAAGAAACCTGGTATCTATTTGGGAAGGAATCGTAGTACTTCCCAATCCCCAGAAGCCCAAATTTGTTTTGATACTTGTTATGCTATCGCACAGGGACAAGGAGGGGGAGGGGTCTTGTGTGGTCCTGTAGATTGGCAACAATCTTATCTTACTGTGGAAAAGTACATATATCACACTTGTTCAACCCCCCCCCCCCCCTGGCA